>JARQOD010005658.1:0-46869 GCA_033576555.1 Oophaga sylvatica
ATAGCAGACACCTAAAGAAATATATATAATATCTACAAAATAAATGATGTCATCAGGAACCATTAAGTCACCACTCCGATCACTCCAGATAATAATCCTACGAAAACAAATTTTTTCGTTGGACTGTTGTTCATTTGGATCCTTGAACGCCTGAACGTGCATCCGTGCTAACTCCCGAGTGCTGTCAGCTGCTTGAATACTTGTAGAGTCTGAGCAGCCATCTCAGAGAGCTCAGTCAGTCTGCAGAAAGTGACGTGCAGAGCTGAGGATAGTGAGGCTGCAGAGCTATTCAGTTCCCAGTAAGTGGAGTCTAGTAAGAGTGAAAGAGAAGTCACTCCAGCCTAGTCAGAGCTGAATTTAGAAGTGTAGCTCTGTGGAAAGCGTGCCGACGCTTAAAGAGCGGCGAAGAGGCAGCCCACCAACTGCCAGCATGTGTGATCGTGTAAGGATCCAGGTAGCCGAAGGCGAGTGGAAGTTAATGAGACAAAGGAGCCTTAATAGCTCATCTCAGCAAGTATCACCGGACACCGGGCTCCGAGCCTATAGGGATCTCCACGACCCATTAGGAGAACACCGGAGTTCCTGGAGGACTACAAGTCCCAGGAATACCACAGAGCTGATACGTAACAGGATCAGGAGGACAGAGTCTGGCAAGCAGGACGCTGTAAGCAGAGACTGTGTACTTTCAGTGAGAAGGTCCAATCACAAGATCAGCCAGGTGCAAGACGGAGACCAAGTTAGACCTAGCTACACGCAGGTCAGGGCTTTATCACATAAAGGCAGAGGACAGGAGGCCACACACCTACCAGTGGAGGAATCTCGATGTGCATCCTTCACCCTACAGTACTCCGGGAAGTACCTGCAACATCTACAGTAAAGGTACTAAAGTGACTTATGTGTGTGTCTCCCTTATTATCCCTGACTGCCGGGTCCCCATCTATCCTGCATTTTTATACATCTATCTGCCTTGGAGGAATCAGCCTTACTTGTGGAAGGCTTAACATCTAGCTGCACCATATTAACCCTCCAGTGGATCTGCATAGCAGCGCTGGTCATTCTGATCAGACACCACAAGTGGCGTCACGACAAACTACATGAACATTTATCTCCCCTGTAAATATCCCACATTACAGTGAGCCCCAGGGCCACGGACCGAGCCGTGTGCTGCCCGTGACATCCCCCATAGAAGTCGACGGGCTCGGTGCCGAGTACCCCACGGCCCTGGCGGGTGGCTCATTTTTCTGGCGTCACGAACAGGATTGCGTGCCCTGCAGCAACGGAGTAACTTGTGCCCGTTGCCACCGGGTACTGTTTGCCTCACTAAAAGACTGTGTTTTGTATGTGGTGAAGATTTCCCGCCATTTGTCCGCCATTGCCCGCCATTTACAGCGCCACGGCGCGAAAACTAGTGGGCGTACCTGCTAAAGCGCGCTGAGTCCTGGACACGCCCCCAACGCTGACGCGGCGGCAGGTCCTGTGAAGAGCTACAGTGAACACTCTGACGTCAGAGCGCCAGCGACGCAGGTCCTTCTACACACCCCTGTGCCTTGTGGAGCTGCAGCCTTCAGAGAAGGTAGGCTACGATTAGCTAGGGGGGCGCAAACATGTCGCAGCAGCCAGCCGACAACGCGGCCCAGGCCGACGGCCTTAATGACTTACCCCTTGGCGCTGCCGCACAGGTTGGAAATGCTGGCCCCTCACCTGGTCCTGTGGCCCCAATAGTACCGCTAACACTGCCATACATGCCTGGAGCGAAGTGGCTCCCTCAGTACAGCGGCAAGCCAGACACCCTGTCAGGGTTCAAGCGGAAAATATGCAGCATAATAGACATGTACCCTATGACAGAAAAGCAGAGAGCTGCAGTGGTAGTGGGACAATTAACTGGTGCTGCCGAGAGAGAGGTAGAGACTTGGACAGCTGCAGACCAGGAGTCAGTGCTTGCAATTTTCTTAAAGCTACAGACTATCTTTGAGGACCGCACTGAAACAGATCTCCGGATGAGTTTTTACCAATGCTCCCAGAAACCAGATGACAGCATTAGGGACTATGCCTGCCGACTACAAGGGGCCCTGCGAGCACTCAAACAAGTTAACTCCATGAGTGTCTCCAACGAAAATAAAATGTTAAAGGAACAATTTGTATGGGGATTGAGGTCCCAAGCTGAAAGCAGGACAGTGCACTGGTGGTCCTTGGATCATCCTGATGCTACCTTTGATGCTCTTAAGGACATGGCTATAAAAGGCTGCGACCCCTGGAAACACCCGAGATGGCAACCCAGTGTCACCCAAGTGAAGCCACCCTAAAGCCGCAGCATCCACCTTTTCCACGCTGGTTGCAGAAGCCAAAACGCAGGTAGCGGTCCCTACTGAACTGGACTGTCTGCGCTCAGAAGTGCGCCAGCTGACCAAAAACCTGGCCACTGTAATGAGTGCCCTGCAACTGCGGAAGGAAGAAGAAGGAAAGATCCTGCTAGCTGACTGCCCAGAGGATGTCCCTTGGATGAACCGGAGGAGGAGGAGGACGTCGCCCCACCAGAGGAGGACGTCGCCCCACCGGAGGAGGACAACGCCACCCCCAGGAAGGACCAGCGACCAGCATCATCCCCGCCGAGAGATCATCTACTACCGCTGCCACAGAGAAGGTCACCCAGCACGTTGGTGTCCTTTAAACGAGCAAATCCTGGGTCCGAGGGCCAACACCCAGGAATAGACTCCTCAGGCCCCTCAGACTGGAACCGCAGGTTTGTGGGAGGAAGACCCTACCTGTCCATCATACTGGACGGGATCGCAATCCCTGCCCTGCTGGACACTGGATCTCAGGTAACCGTCATACCTGATGTTCTTTACAATAGGTACTGGTCCAGTGACGGTCTCCAACCCCCAAATCCTGACTTTGCCGTATACGCCTCTAATGGCCTTCCTCTTGACTTACTGGGGGCTAAAAATGTAGACGTGAAAGTGGGGAGAGTAGAGCTAAAGAATCAGGGACTTCTTGTAGTAAAGACTGTTAATGAGGAAAATGGGTTGAATGTGGTTTTAGGCACTAACATTATTAGTAACTGTTTGGAGGAGGTTGTGTTTTTACTCCAACAGCTCGCTGAAATTGCCAGACCAAAGCAAAAGGGAGTGATCCGGAAGGAGATTCGGACCCTGATGTGCCAGCAACAAGTGAAACTGACCGGTGGTGAGATTGGTAATGTACGGGTAACAGACCCGAACCCCATTGTGATACCCCCTATGAGTGAAATGCTTATTTGGTGTAGAGCAGCAATAGGTCTGAGAGGACAGAACTACCAAGCAGTAGTAGAGCCCCATTGTTCAGAACACAGACCTACACTCTTGACTGCCAGAGGGGTAGTGGATGTACATAATGGGAGGGTGCCAGTGCGTCTTCTCAACTGGGGAGAGGATGAAGTCAAATTACCACGTTATGCCACTGTTGCTAAGTTACATGCTGTGGATAATAACTCAATTCACCCGACGGAGCCCTTAACCTCCCCACAACCAGTGGAGGATAACGGTCCGACCACCCAGGTGGAGGATTGGTGTCAGCAGCTCCATGTCGGGACGGACACCACTCCAGCCCATCAGAAACAAGGAGTATACCGAGTAGTTCAGGAGTATGCACAGGTATTCAGCAAACACCCACTCGACTTTGGGAAAATTAAAGGGGTTCAACATCACATCCCCACGGGCAATCATCCTCCCATTAAAGAACGGTACAGGCCTATACCTCCAGCACACTACCAGAAAGCCAAGGAGATGTTGCGTGACATGAAGGAAGCAGGGGTGATAAGGGATAGTTGTAGTCCCTGGACAGCACCTCTAGTCTTGGTCAGGAAAAAGGATGGAAGCATGAGAATGTGTGTAGATTACAGACAAGTAAATAGCATTACACATAAAGATGCATACCCTTTACCACGCATTGAAGAATCCTTAGCTGCCTTAAAAACTGCTAACTACTTTTCCACCCTTGACCTCACTAGTGGGTACTGGCAAGTAGCTGTGGCTGAGGAGGATCGGGAGAAGACGGCTTTCACCACCCCGATGGGACTCTGTGAGTTTGACAGAATGCCGTTTGGACTCAGCAGTGCCCCTGGAACGTTCCAGAGAGTGATGGAGAGCTGCCTGGGGCATCTCAACTTTGAAACTGTGTTGCTGTACCTGGACGACATCATCGTGTACTCCAAAACGTATGAAGATCACTTGAAGCACCTGGCGGAGGTATTCGAGTCACTGTCCAAGTATGGGATGAAACTGAAGCCTTCAAAGTGCCATCTGCTCAAACAAAAGGTACAGTACCTGGGACATATTGTCAGCTCAGAAGGAGTAGCGCCAGACCCTGAAAAGATCACCGCCATTCAGAAATGGCAGTAGCCGAAAAATCGAAAGGAGGTGCGACAGTTCCTGGGACTGACAGGATACTACCGGAGGTTTGTGAAGGATTACACCAAGAAAGCAGCGCCTCTGCAAGATCTCCTGGTGGGACAGTCCCTCAAAAGCAGAAATTCTCCATTCCATTGGGGTAAAGAACAGGCAGAAGCATTCAAGGAAATGAAGGAGATCCTGACAGGTGATGAGATCCTAGCCTATCCTGACTACAGCCAGCCGTTCCTGCTGTATACTGATGCCAGCAATGGGAGCAGTCCTCAGTCAGAAGTAAAATGGCCTGGAGAAAGTCATCGCCTATGCTAGCAGGAAGCTCCGCCCGACCGAGAGGAACCCAGAGAACTACAGCAGCTTTAAGTTGGAATTCCTAGCACTGGTCTGGGCCATCACAGAGAGGTTTAAGCATTACGTCGCCTCCAGCAAGTTCACTGCCTACACCGATAACAACCCCTTGACGCATCTTGAAACAGCTAAGCTGGGAGCCATGGAACAACGATGGATGGCTCGACTGTCAAATTACCAATTCACAATCAAGTACCGAGCGGGCCGCAAGAATGCCAACGCTGATGCCCTATCCAGGATGCCTCATGAATCGGACACAGAAGAAGAAGTGGATGATCTGGAAGAGATCGAACTACCTGCCTTTCACAGAAATGGGATGATCCATGAGCAACAAGCCTGCAGGAGGCAGTGTGGTAAGACGTTAAATCCTTTACCTAACCACAGCTGGAAGGAGACTCTGGACAGCAATCCGGTTGTCAGCCGAATCAAGGAGTTGATAACTCAAGAGGGTTCCTCCTTGGAGAAGGACGCGCCTCTACAAGCAAGGCAGCTGTGGAATGAAAGAAGCCGGCTGTTCATCTACCGTGAGAAGCTGTGCAGGAGGTACGTCAACCCAAGGACCCATGAGATGGTATGGCAGATAGTAGTTCCCAGAGCAGACGTCCAGATGGTGTTAGAAGCATACCACGATCAAGCGGGACACTTTGGCTGGAAGAAGCTGGAGACCCTGTTGAAGTGTCGTTTCTACTGGGTGGGAATGCGCAGCTCCATCGAGAGGTGGTGCCAGAACTGTGGACCCTGTGGCCTCAGAAGAAGGACTACAGTAGTCAGAAGGCACCCCTGCAACCCATCAGGACGACTCGTCCCTTGGAGATCGTGGCCCTGGACCATGTCAAGTTGTCACCCAGCCGGTCAGGATATTCCTATGCCCTGACTATGGTGGACCACTACTCCAGGTTCCTGGTGGTCGCCCCTGTCAAAGATCTGACGGCAGAGACAGCAGCAAAGATGTTCCAAGCGTGTTTCTGCAGACCACACGGATATCCTGAGCAGGTGCTAACTGACCAAGGCCCAGCCTTCGAGGCTGAATTGTTCAAAGAGTTCTGTCACTTGTACGGGTGTAAGAAGATAAGAACCACACTGTACCACTCCCAAACTAATGGTCTCTGTGAGAAGATGAATCACATCGTCATTGACCTACTGAAGACTGTACCACTTGAAGAGAGAAATCGGTGGCCAGACTTACTACCTGACCTGGTAGACCTGTACAATCACATACCTGTGAGTTCCACCAACTGCCCCCCAGCCTACCTCATGCGGGCAAGACCAGGAAAGCTGCCCATGGATCTGGAGCTTGGTGTTGTAGAACCAGAAGCAGATGTGACTACTGAAGACTGGGACACAAACAGACAGGAACAGTACAGAAAAGTACAAGCCTGCGTTGAAGAAAGTCTCAATCGAGTAAGGGATAAACAAGAAGATCGCTACAACAAAAGTATGCCAGCTGAACCTTTCGCACCTAGTGAAGTAGTACTGAAAAGAAAGAGGAGGTTACACAAACTCGACGATCAATGGGAAAGAGAGCCCTACATCATACAGAATTCAAGGTTTGACAACAAGAAAACGTGCATAATTAGCAAGGATGGAGGAAGAACGACTGCAACTGTATCCAGAGATCACCTAAAGTTGTGTCCAAATCCATTAAAGCTTCAGGAAGAAGAACCTGTTGTCAATCAGGAAAAGCGTGATGATTCAGTCATACATACAGACTTAGGAGATTTCCCCGCGGATTGGCCCAGAATTGGAGAAGCTGTAATCATTCCCGTGCTTCAATTCTATCACCCACAAGAAGAACCTCTACATCCAGTTGCACCAGTTGTTGCAGTAGAGTCAGTACCAGAGGAACCTGCCCCAGCAGAACCTCAACAAGTGGAACCCCAAGAAGCGGAATCCCAAGAAGTTGAATCTCAGGAAGAAGGATCCCCTGCAGAAGTTGAGCCAGTTCATCCAGCTCCCAGTATACTTGCCAGATCCCTAGAGAGGCTAAGGCAGTACTACAACTTACCTGCACGCAGGGATAACAGGGTAACTGACACCTCACCTACCACTACACCACGTAGGTCAGTACGCATAACAAGAGGGCAATTACCTGTTAGGTACAGAGAGTAGGACCTAACCCATGTAAATAATTATCAAGAACCACTGTATATAAATGTAAATATTGCTATAATATGCCTTTATAACACTGCTATTTATTAACCTATTTTTCCTCTTTTAACCTTGAAACAAGTGAATGGACATTATTTTTACTTGTTCTCTCCACCCTTTTGAGCATCCTTTCCAAAAGAGACTGGGACTTTTATGGTTGCTCAATTCCTCAACCCCTCATTGTGCTAATGTACATAGTTATTCATTTAATGTTATGCAACCGTTCAAGAGTGCCTTACCTCCTGTAAAGGAAGAGTTATTTATAAAATGTTATTGTTCTTTGTTTTTGTATTTCAGCCCCGGAGTGCTGAGTTCTACTAGGGGGGAATGTGGAGCCCAGCTGTGACTGGATCCATATCTCCCAGAAGGGTGCACTGAAAGAGGATACCACTAGAGGTCATTATGCACATACACACACGAACAGCTCATCCCAGAGACCACCAGAGGGAGCTGTGTTAGGCATATAAAAAGAAGTTTAGTTTCAGTTTCTATAGAGTCGTCTCTGAGTCTGAGACAGAGTCTGAGCAGCCATCTCAGAGAGCTCAGTCAGTCTGCAGAAAGTGACGTGCAGAGCTGAGGATAGTGAGGCTGCAGAGCTATTCAGTTCCAAGTAAGTGGAGTCTAGTAAGAGTGAAAGAGAAGTCACTCCAGCCTAGTCAGAGCTGAATTTAGAAGTGTAGCTCTGTGGAAAGCGTGCCGACGCTTAAAGAGCGGCGAAGAGGCAGCCCACCAACTGCCAGCGTGTGTGATCGTGTAAGGATCCAGGTAGCCGAAGGCGAGTGGAAGTTAATGAGACAAAGGAGCCTTAATAGCTCATCTCAGCAAGTATCACCGGACACCGGGGTCCGAGCCTATAGGGATCTCCACGACCCATTAGGAGAACACCGGAGTTCCTGGAGGACTACAAGTCCCAGGAGAACCACAGAGCTGATACGTAACAGGATCAGGAGGACAGAGTCTGGCAAGCAGGACGCTGTAAGCAGAGACTGTACTTTCAGTGAGAAGGTCCAATCACAAGATCAGCCAGGTGCAAGACGGAGACCAAGTTAGACCTAGCTACACGCAGGTCAGGCTTTATCACATAAAGGCAGAGGACAGGAGGCCATACACCTACCAGTGGAGGAATCTCGATGTGCATCCTTCACCCTACAGTACTCTGGGAAGTACCTGCAACATCTACAGTAAAGGTACTAAAGTGACTTATGTGTGTGTCTCCCTTATTATCCCTGACTGCCGGGTCCCCATCTATCCTGCATTTTTATACATCTATCTGCCTTGGAGGAATCAGCCTTACTTGTGGAAGGCTTAACATCTAGCTGCACCATATTAACCCTCCAGTGGATCTGCATAGCAGCGCTGGTCATTCTGATCAGACACCACAAGTGGCGTCACGACAAACTACATGAACATTTATCTCCCCTGTAAATATCCCACATTACAGTGAGCCCCAGGGCCACGGACCGAGCCGTGTGCTGCCCGTGACATCCCCCATAGAAGTCGACGGGCTCGGTGCCGAGTACCCCACGGCCCTGACGGGTGGCTCAACTACACCGCACGGGACACATCCTCTATATACTACACCGCACGGGACACATCCTCTATATACTACACCGCACGGGACACATCCTCTATATACTGCACCTCACGGGACACATCCTCTATATACTGCACCACACGGGACACCTCCTCTATATACTACACCACTCGGGACACATCCTCTATATACTACACCGCATGGGACACATCCTCTATATACTGCACCGCACGGGACACATCCTCTATATACTGCACCGCACGGGACACATCCTCTATATACTGCACCACATGGGACACCTCCTCTATATACTACACCACTCGGGAACATCCTCTATATACTACACCGCACGGGACACATCCTCTATATACTGCACCGCACGGACACATCCTTATACTGCAACGCACGGGACACATCCTCTATATACTGCAACGCACGGGACACATCCTCTATATACTGCAACGCACGGGACACATCCTCTATATACTGCACTGCACGGGACACATCCTCTACTGCAACGCACGGGACACATCCTCTATATACTGCACCGCACGGGACACATCTTCTATATACTGCACCACACAGGACACACCCTCTATATACTACACCGCACGGGACACATCCTCTATATACTACACCGCACGGGACACCTCCTCTATATACTGCACCACACGGGACACCTCCTCTATATACTACACCACACGGGACACATCCTCTATATACTACACCACACCATACACATCCTCTATATACTAATCCACACGGGACACATCCTCTATATACTACACCACAAGGTACACATCCTCTATATACTGCACCGCACGGGTCACATCCTCTATATACTGCAACGCACGGGACACATCCTCTATATACTGCACCACACGGGACACATCCTCTATATACTACACCACACGTGACACATCCTCTATATACTATACACCATCTACCATACACATCCTATTATAATAATTCTATATCGCACACGAGGGACACATCCTCTATTAATAACTTACGCACCACACGGTACACATCCTCTATATATAACTGCAACCCACGGGACACATCCTCTATATACGGCAACATACTCCGGGGACACATCCTCTATATACTGCACCACACGGGACACTCCTCTATATACTACACACGACATCGTGTACACAACATCACTCTTATATACTAACACACACGGGACACATCCTCTATATATCTACACTCCGCAACGGGGACACATCCTCTATATACTCACACGCACGGGACACTCCTCTATATACTGCACCACACGGGACACCTCCTCTATATACTACACCACACGGGACACATCCTCTATATACTACACCACACCATACACATCCTCTATATACTAATCCACACGGGACACATCCTCTATATACTACACCACACGGTACACATCCTCTATATACTGCACCGCACGGGACACATCCTCTATATACTGCAACACACGGGACACATCCTCTATATACTACACCACACGGGACACATCCTCTATATACTACACCACACGTGACACATCCTCTATATACAACACCACACGGGACACATCCTATAATCTACACCACACGGGACACATCCTCTATAATCTACACCGCACGGGACACCTCCTCTATATACTGCACCACACGGGACACATCCTCTATATACTACACCGCACGGGACACATCCTCTATATACTACACCACACGGGACACCTCCTCTATTCAATTCAATTCAAAGAAGCTTTATTGGCAGGACTAAATACACATTAGTTTTGCCAAAGCAAGTGTACAAAAGGGAGTAGGGATAGGGATGTTGGGTAGGGGCAGATATAGGGTAGGGGCTATGGAAGTCCATGGCATAGGGAGGGGTGATGGGGGCGCAGATCCGGGGTGGGGGCTATAGAAGTCCATGGCATAGGGAGGGGGGATGGGTCTATATACTACACCGCACGGGACACCTCCTCTATATACTGCACCACACGGGACACATCCTCTATATTCTGCACCGCACGGGACACATCCTCTATATACTACACTGCACGGGACACATCCTCTATATACTACACCGCACGGGATACCTCCTCTATATACTGCACCACACGGGACACATCCTCTATATACTGCACCACACAGGACACATCCTCTCTATACTACAACACAGGGGACACATCCTCTATATACTACACCACACGGGACCCGTCCTCTATATACTACACCGCACGGGACACATCTTCTATATACTACACCGCACGGGACACCTCCTCTATATACTACACCGCACGGGACACCTCCTCTATATACTACACCACACGGGACACCTCCTCTATATACTACACCACACGGGACACATCCTCTATATACTGCACCACACGGGACACATCCTCTATATACTGCACCACACAGGACACATCCTCTCTATACTACACCACACGGGACACATCCTCTATATACTACACCACACGGGACACATCCTCTATATACTACACCGCACGGAACACATCCTCTATATACTACACCGCACGGGACACATCCTCTATATACTACACCGCACGGTACACCTCCTCTATATACTACACCGCATGGGACACCTCCTCTATATACTACACCACACGGGACACCTCCTCTATATACTACACCACACGGGACACCTCCTCTATATACTGCACCACACGGGACACATCCTCTATATACTACACCACACGGGACACATCCTCTATATACTGCACCACACGGGACACATCCTCTATATACTACACCACACGGGACACATCCTCTATATACTACACCACACTGGACACATCCTCTATATACTACACCACACGGGACACATCCTCTATATACTGCACCACACGGGACACATCCTCTATATACTGCACCGCACGGGACACATCGAAATTCAAATTCAAAGAAGCTATATTGGCAGGACTAAATACACGTTAGTTTTGCCAAAGCAAGTGTACAAAAGGGAATAGGGATAGGGATGTTGGGTAGGGGCAGATCTAGGGTAGGGGCTATGGAAGTCCATGGCATAGGGAAAGGTGATGGGGGCGCAGGTCCGGGGTGGGGGCTATAGAAGTCCATGGCATATCATAGTTCTCTTTCTCTCAGTCTATGACATTCGCTCACATACCGCGCTGCTATCTCCGCTGCTCTCTCTTCTTCCCCAGCAAGATATATGTTTTCTCTTCCTCCTTCATGGTGATGAAATCCGGGAAGAGATGTGAGAGTCTCCTGAAGTGAGTGTCCCACACTGCTGAGTATTTGGAGCAGTGTAGCAGGAAGTGGCTTTCGTCCTCTATGGCCTCCTGGTCACAGTGTTGGCATAGTCTTTCCTCCCTGGGCTTGTAGCTCTGCCTGTGTCGGCCGGATTCGATGGCCAGACTGTGGACACTGAGTCTATACCGGCTCAGGATCTTGCGGTCTCTGGGGTCCGGGAGTTTCTCCAGGTATGGGGCCAGTCTGTAGTCTCTCTGTAGACTCCGGTACATGGTCAGTTTCTGGGAGCTGATGATGTCATTCTTCCAGTCACTGACATACCTCTCCTGGCCTTCGTCTACCATCTTCCTGATTTCGCCTTTTGTCAGGTTGTTGTGATTGGTGTTCTGGTCAGGTTGGGTTGTCCACCGCACGGGACACATCCTCTATATACTACACCATACGGGACACATTCTCTATATACTACACCGCACGGGACACATCCCCTATATACTACACCACACGGGACACCTCCTCTATATACTACACCGCACGGGACACATCCCCTATATACTACAACACACGGGACACATCCTCTATATACTACACCGCACGGGACACATCCTCTATATACTGCACCACACGGGACACATCCTCTATATACTGCACCACACGGGACACATCCTCTATATACTACACCACACGGGACACATCCTCTATATACTACACCACACGGGACCCTCTCTATATACTACACCGCACGGGAACATCCCCTATATACTACACCACACGGGACACATCCTCTATATACTGCACCACTCGGGACACATCCTCTATATACTGCACCGCACAGGACACATCCTCTATATACTACACCACACGGGACACATCCTCTATATACTACACCACACAGGACACATCCTCTATATACTACACCACACGGGACACATCCTCTATATACTACTTCACACGGGACACATCCTCTATATACTACACCACACAGGACACATCCTCTATATACTACACCACACGGGACACATCCTCTATATACTGCACCACACGGGACACATCCTCTATACACTACACCACACGGGACACATCCTCTATATACTACACCACACGGGACACACCCACTATATACTACACCACACGGGACACCTCCTCTATATACTACACCACACGGGACACCTCCTCTATATACTACACCACACGGGACATCTCCTCTATATACTACACCACACGGGATACATCCTCTAGTCCTCAGTATTTTGTACACAACCTTGGGTTTTGCAAATACAGCATGCCACTTCTAGCAGCATTTTTTTCACCTATTGAAAGCATTGGGTAGTGCAAAAACGCAGCAAAAAAAATGCAACGTATAAAACATAGCCTTATAGTGTTTACGGATCTAGTTAATTGTTTTTATATTTTGATAGTGTTGACTTTTTAAAATTTTTACATATCTTTATTTTCAATGGGATACAAGGAGGATGATTTGAACTTTAAGGTATTTTTTAAAACTTTTTTTTTATCTTTTCACTATTATTATTATTGCCCTTAGGGGACTTAAAAATGTGATTGTCCGATCGCTAGTGCTATATACAGTGATGCCAAAGCATTGTTGTATATTGTAGAAATCACAGTCTCCTGTGGGGTTTCAAAGGAGCTCCGTAATGACAGTCAAATGGGTCATCAGCTGACCCCTGGCTATCATGGCGACCCACGATCACGTAACAGGTGCACCGATGGGCAAGAGAATGATGTGCATGCATGTCAGCGTCGCGGGTTAAATGCCGCTGTCAGAGATTGACAGTGGCATTTAACATGGGCCATACGTGTAAGGTGGATGTCGTGAAGGGGTCAAATACCTGAGGGCTCTCTTCCCCAGTGTGTCACCTAATTTCCTGAAGTCCCCCCTTCCCCAGAGGTGAAACAGTGTAAGAGGGGGCCCACAGGAAATTCAGTGACTGCGAGGGGGCCCACAGGAACTTAGGTGACACAGTGGGAGAGGGGGCCCACAGGAAATTAGAAATTTACTGTGTGACCTCCACACTCCATGTCACCTTTAGACTTCAGGGGGGGGGCCCCTCCCCTAACTGCCTCCTGGCTGGAAAACTAGTCATTCTGCAGGCATCATATATTTTACTTACTTTCACAAGTCACACTGCTGCAGACATAAATGTTCCTCTGTTTCTCTGTATGTACTGTTGTGCTGCTTGGTCAGGACAGCTGACCAATCACAGAAGAGCTCCTTGCCTGAGCTGTGCTATGAGGTCACACCAAGAAAACTAATGCTGATTGGCTGAATTTTAGCCAGTCAGCATTACACCACCTCTGTCCTCGGTTTTGAGGATGAAGAGCCGGAGACGCAGCACAGGAGGAAACATGTGACTGCAGCGTGTGCTTGTTGTGTGTCTCCTCAGACTCCGCCTCACACAGTCTGCTGGTCCTCTGACTGTGTTGGCTGAAGTGAGGTTGGCACTAGGCACACACGCAGGCTGCGCCCGGCTCTTAGCTCAAAGCCGGCAGCTGCAGCAGGTGATATGAAGGAGCTGCCACGCGGCTGCACTTCACATCACTTGTGCAGCCTGCTCGCCGCTGCTGGCTATAGAATAAATATTCACGTGCAGGGCAGGGACGATTGAAGGAGCTGGGGCTGGGCCCACCGGAGGATTCTCCGGTGTCCCGGTGCCCCAGTCCGACCCTGCATACACCGCCCACTGGTGGTAGGAGAATGAATGTTACATACTGGTGATTGTATGTGTTGTGAAGGACCTGTGATGAGGTCATTTACAGGTGACCAGACCATGTGCTTCATGCCTTGGCTTGGGGAGTGGCTACAGGTATAATAATAATAATCTTTATATAGCGCCATCATATTCCGTAGCGCTTTACAGTATGAAAGACAGTGTTTGGCACATGGTGAGGAGATTGTGTTAGAGACTGAGGAGTCTCTGGAAGTCTGGCTGAGACAGTGGAGAGTGTGTCCTGCACAGGGCTGCCTGGAAGGTTCCTGGAAGGTCTGTCAGTGTTGGAAGATCCTGGGGTTGGATCGGATTCCTGGAAGCACGTGGTGAGACTTGGAACTTGGTGGCCAGGGTGTTGGACGGGGGTCCTGAATAGCACCCGGACAGGACACATGGGTGTGCGGAGCCTGTGACGGTCCCACACTGAGAACCATGCGGTTCTATTGACGAGTTTGGCTGGAGTCAGCCTGGAAGTGACTTTCTGTGACAGTGTGTCAGTGAGCACCGGAAGCGAGTCCAGATCACCCGGGAAGGCACCTGGCGGTCCCTGCTGGCTTGCAGCCGCTTAGTCAAGCCGTCCCATGCAAGGGTGCGTCTGGGAACAGTAGTTTGCAAAGCTGGAATGCATTGATGTTTTTGTCATGTTTTGTTACCTGGCGTTTAAAGAGAAAGTAAACAATTGATTTTGGACTAAAAGCCTGTGTGTTGCCTCATAACTGCGGTCCGGCCCTTGCCTACCAGAGCGGATCCTTACACCAGATATTAAATCGGAAATAACTGCGGCACTAGTTAACTACTTTAAAGAAAATGATACACCTCTCCTTAAGCCATTCTCTCTTTGGAATGCTCATAAAGCAGTCTTGAGAGGAGTTTTGACCCGGATCTCTTCTAGGTTTAAGAAAGCCAATAGAAATAAAATCATGTCCCTTCAGTCTTCCATTAAAGAAAAAGAATTCGCTCAAACCTCTAGACCCAACCCATGTCCCATCATACAGGCTGAACTTTCTAAACTCAGACAAGAATTAAAATCAACCATTTTCTCCTTTTATGATGTGGCTCTAAAATCTTCTAAATTTATACAATATTCTTCCCTTAATCGCCCAAGTAGATATATGACCAATCGCCTCAACAAGATTAGGATTCGGAATAGAATAGACAAGATAGTGACCCCTAAACAAGTTCCCCTTATCCATCCGAAAGACATCGCCAATTCATTCGCGGATTACTTTAGAGGTTTATATAGCATTCAAAAATCCCATCCACAAGATCGACCAACTATGTCGGATATTGAGTATTTCCTCTCTTCCATAGAATTGCCGAAATTAAATACAGAAGATCTTAATTATCTGTCTTCTCCTTTTAATAGTAGTGAGATACTGGATGTAATCAATTCACTAAAATCTTTCAAATCCCCAGGGCCAGACGGATTCTCCAATGATTATTACAAATCCTTTGGACACCTTTTAGCCCCTCAGTTGGAGAAAGTCTTTAATGTAGCCTCATGGGTATTTTCCTGACGAAATGTTAGAAGCCTCCATAGTCCTCATACCTAAACCCAATTCTGACCCGAGCAACGTCGGCAGTTACAGACCAATTTCTCTTATAAACACAGATGTAAAGATTTACGCAAAAATTTTAGCTAATCGCTTGAACCAGTTCCTCCCTAGATTGATCTTTAATGATCAAATGGGTTTTATTAAGACTAGACAGTCAACAGATGGTACAAGGAGACTTGTCAATTTAATGAAAATAATTTCTTCTCAAAAGCTAAGTGCCACAGTTATTTCCTTCGACGCAGAAAAGGCGTTTGATCGTCTTAACTGGACGTATTTACGTGCAGTTCTCCAAAAATTTGGGGTTCATTCCCTTTTCTTATCTAGCATACTAGCCTTATATTCTAATGCAAGTGCAAGGATCTATACAAATAACTATCTTTCCTCTCCTTTCAATATTACAAACGGTACTAGACAAGGTTGTCCACTATCGCCTTTGTTGTTCGTCATGGCAATTGAGCCATTGGCACAACTCATTAGAGACAACCAGGAAATCTCGGGGATAAAATCATCAACCAGAGAATATAAAATTGGGCTTTTCACCGATGATATAATTCTTTCTCTAACCAATCCGCTTGACTCAAACTCTGCCCTTCAAACCCAACTTCAACTTTTTTCTAAAATTTCCTTTTTTAAAATTAATAATTCTAAATCTCAAATCCTTAGTTTTAACTTAAACTCGGCTCAGATAGCTGATATTGCCGCGATTTCACCTTGGAGCTTGTCTGGTGAACAATTGACATATCTGGGTCTGAAGTTCACTAAAAATATCAATTCTCTGATTCCTATAAATTTAGAGATTCTTTTTAATGCCATAAATAAAGTTTTAAATATCCTCAAGGATAGAGATTTATCTTGGTGGGGTAGGATTGTGACTGTCAAGTCATATATTTTACCAAAAATCCTTTATGTGTTCAGATAGCTCCCGTTAACAATTTCTTCCTCCTTCCTTACTAGTTTTCAAAACTTGCTCAATCATTTTATTTGGGGAAAGAAAAAGGCTAGAGTTGCTCAAAATATACTATATAATCATAAATTGTATGGTGGTGCTGGGTTACCAAAAATCTCTGCTTATTACTTCGCTAACCTGGTCAAGCAAAGCTGTTTTTGGTGGCCTCATAAAGACCCTCCGGCCTGGTGTGATTTAGAACTTTTTCTGAACAAAAATAAGTCTCCCCACCTGCTAGTTTTGGGTTTTCTTTTATACAAAAAGATTCCTTCTAATTCACATCCCATCCTCCAGTCCTCCATAGAGGCCTGGAGGAGATTTGCGAGACCAAACAAGGGCTGCAATAAGTTTCATATTCTTAAAAATACTCCTCTATCTCTTATCTGTGAATCCAACAATTTTGTTCTGGACCCTATCTGGTTTGATTGTGGTATTAAAAAATTAGGAGGTATTTATGACGGCTCCAAATACTACCCTTATTCTTTTATTAAAAAACATTTCCATTCCTCCTCTTTGTCCTTTTTCCATTACATTATTCTCAAAGATCAAATTAAAGTCTTCCTGCAAGTTCAACCTCGAGTTTCTGAACCAGTTTTAAACCTAATCTGTAATCTAGACCATAAAATATTTTGGAGTCTTAGATACATATACCAATGGTTTAATCATAGCACTGAACTAATTAAAACCCACAACATGATTAAATGGGAGTCTGAACTCCACTTAACATTTTGACCTTTCAGATTGGGAATATGCCTTCTCACTTTCCTATGCATCATCTATCTCCATGGCCCTTCAGGAGTCATACCATAAACTACTTACAAGGTGGTATTTCACTCCTGCCAGATTATCTAAGATTAACCCGATTCATTCACCTAATTGTTGGAGAGACTGTGGTCGCTATGGTAATCTTTTACATATTTTTTGGCAATGCCCAAAAATTCGACCACTTTGGAGGAAAGTTTCAGGCCTTATTGATACTATTTGCTCTAAACACATTCTCTTGACTCCCCAATTGGCTCTTCTCACACTAAATTCCGAACAAATAGACCCACCTTTGAGGCTATTAATAACCCATATCTTATTGGTTATAAAAAATAACATTGCCCTCTATTCGAAAAAACCAGAACCGCCTTCTCTCCAAGACATTGTAGATAAAATTGGACTTCATAAATCTGTTGAATACAAATTAGCGTTAGTCAACAATCGTTTCGATAAATTCTTTAAAAAATGGTCCAAGTGGATGGAATTGTTTCCTTAATTTATGGAATGTGCTTGTTTATTTTGTTCACTTTGTTTATTTTGATTATTACTTTGTTCACATTCTGTTTAAACTAATGCTACTTAACTGTGGAATGTTATGGTTTATGTCACATACGTATTATAATTGTAATCTAGTTATGTTTCCTCCTTCCCTCCTTTTTCCTATTTTTTCCTTCCTTCCTCCCCGATTCCCTGTGCCTTTCCTTCCATTGTTAAAAGTTTAAAATTTCAATAAAATTATTGGAAAACAAAAAGATATAAATAAACTGGAGCAGTGGGCAGCAACTAACAGAATGGTTTTTAACAGGGAAAAATGCAAAGTACTACATCTGGGAAATAAAAATGAAAAAAGCGTATACAGAATGGGAGGAATAAGGCTAAGCAACAGCATATGTGAAAAACACTTGGGTATACTAATAGATCACAGACTGAACATGAGTCAACAGTGTGAGGCTGCAGCAAAAAAGGCAAATACAATTCTGGGATGTATTAACAGAAGCATACAGTCTAGATCACATAAAGTCATTATTGCCCTCTACTCCTGCAATGGCAGTAAGGGATATTCAGCAGATGCCCGAGACTGCAGGGCATAGACTCATATCTGGGACTGTCCGCTGTATCTGGGACGGTTGGGACTAGAGATGAGAGATTGGATTCACGGGACTGCCAGAACTTTCATATCCTTATGTAGTTTCACTATATGACATCCGGCTTTTTGATGTCCGTAAGGCCGTGTGCACATATAGCATAAATACTGTGTTTTAATTTTCTGCAGGTGTCCACAACAAACTATGCAATAGCAATATTCTCTTATTATTGCATTTTTGAAACGTTTCATGCATTTTCCCCTTTACGTAATACTTTTTTGATGCAAATGTGAAGCCACGTTTTTAAGCGTTTTTTATAGTAGAGAAAAGTTTTGATTCTGCATTTAAAAAAGTATCTGCATTTATGCATTTAGGCTCTACATAGAAGACAAGAGAGTAAAAAAAATCCACCAAAACCGCACACTTCAGCAGCGGCTGAAACCACATCTACAGTGCCTTGCGAAAGTATTCAGCTCCCTGGAACTTTTCAACATTTTCCCACAAATCATGCTTCAAACATAAAGATACCAAATGTAAATTTTTAGTGAAGAATCAACAACAAGTGGGACACAATTGTGAAGTTGAACGAAATTTATTGGTTATTTAAAATTTTTGTGGAAATACAAAAACTGAAAAGTAGGGTATGCAATATTATTCGGCCCCTTTAACTTAATACTTTGTTGTGCCACCTTTTTCTGCGATTACAGCTGCTAGTTGCTTGGGGTATGGGGTAAACAGCAGAATTCATGTGCAAAAAATCAGGAGAAAAAAAGTAGCATTTACGTTACATGTGAACATGGTCTAAATTTCCAAAAAAGTGGATTTGATTTCATGAAAACTCCTGGCCCCTCGGTGTGTCTAAAGACGCTATTGCATTGTGCGTTTTTTATGTTTTTTTCCTCTATGGCTTCTATGTGGAACTTGAAAAAAGCGCATATAAGAAAAAAAATATTGCATTACTAAGTGCAGTTTCAAAATGTTTCTGTGCTGTTAAAAGTGTTAAAATACTGCTTCACATCTGCATCAAAAATGCATCAAATAAGGGGGCAAACGCATAAAAGTAATAATCAGAGAAAATGGATATTGTGTTGTGTGGTGCGGAAACCTGCAGAAAGCGAGTAGAAATTAAGCAGTTGAAAAAACTGTTTTTACACTGCATGTGAACACGGCCTCAGCATTACTTTTTATGACTTTTTTATGGGATTATTAGAGAAAAAAAATCAATCATGTAATTTTTTATGTCATTTACTGAACCCTGCAAATAATCTGATCGCTGTGTTGTGCAGGTCGTTATTTTTACAAGCAAGAAAAAAAGGTAGCACACTGTAGCGCTATAGCTTGCAGACACAAAATATGAAAAATAAATTGCATCACTGCCTTAGAAATATAAAAAATTGAGAAGTCTTAGCGCATTAAAATGGCCAATTTATGTGTACCTGGAAGCCACGTTAAGGCTCTTCTCGTATTCCAGGTCGTAACTAATGCCAATCCTCACTTAGAAAAGTCTATCTGTATGGAAACATATGAATCCTCTCTCTATACTAAAATCTACATCTCTGTGGAGGGGTAATGGACCTGGTATAATTAAAACGCCTGTGACCAACAGGTGGAGTGCTCAGGCAGAAGGTAAATGAATGCATATCAAAAACCTGACCAGCACATCCAAAAACAGAACCAATGTGAACAGGTGCTAAACCTAGAGTCACCAACTCATGCACATTCAAGAAAAAAAGGTAGCACACTGTAGCGCTATAGTTTACAGACACAAAATATGAAAAATGAATTGCATCACTGGCTTAGAAATATGTAAAATTGAAAAGTCTTAGCACATAAAAAGGCCAATTTATGTGTACCTGGAAGCCACGTTAAGGCTCTTCTCGTATTCCAGGTCCTAACTAATGCCAATCCTCACTTAGAAATGTCTATCTGTATGGGAACATATGAATCCTCTCTCTAGACTAAAATCTACATCTCTGTGGAGGGGTAATGGACCAGGTATAATTAAAACGCCTGTGACCAACAGGTGGAGTGCTCAGGCAGAAGGTAAATGAATACATATAAAAAAAACTGACCGGCACGTCCAAAAACAGACACAATGTGAACAGGTGCTAAACCTAGTGTCACCAACTCATGCACATTCAAGAAAAAAAGGTAGCACACTGTAGCGCTATAGCTTGCAGACACAAAATATGAAAAATGAATTGCATCACTGCCTTAGAAATACAAAATTGAGAAGTCTTAGCACATAAAATGGCCAATTTATGTGTACCTGGAAGCCACATTAAGGCTCTTCTCGTATTCCAGGTCCTAACTAATGCCATTCCTCACTTAGAAAGTCTATCTGTATGGGAACATATGAATCCCCTCTCTAGACTAAAATCTACATCTCTGTGGAGGGGTAATGGCCCTGGTATAATTAAAACGCCTGTGACCAACAGGTGGAGTGCTCAGGCAGAAGGTAAATGAATACATGTTAAAAAACTGACCGGCACATCCAAAAACAGACCCAATGTGAACAGGTGCTGAACCTAGTGTCACGCTGTATAGCAGATATATATATATGTGATGTCAGTAATCTATATCAAAAGGGCAACATCCTATATAACATGCGCATAGATATATGATAACATAGAATTACCTGACAATGTCCAGTGGGTCAATACGGAATCCGTTATACACCGTCTCCGGCTAGAGGGTGACCGGGGTCTATGCTGACCCTAAACTGGGGTCCTAACTAATCCCTCTACCTGGAAGTACTGTTAAAGGTACAGAGGTCCAGGCCACCAGCGTAAACCCTGTCTCCTATCAATCCCTGCCAACTGTAATCTAGTCCTAAGAAGGACCCTGATTACCACCAAAGGGAATGAACAGGTAACGGTTAATGAACAGAAAGACATACAAGAAAGACAAGAAATAAAGTAAATAAAGTCTTACATACAACACTCACACACAGTAGGAACACCTAAGGTCTCAGAGATAAACTATAAGCTGTAAGAGTAAAAACAACTAAGGAGCTCTTAGCTTAAGTATTCTCAGAACCGATCCAGTCTGCTAGACTACATGAATGCTTTCACCGGCATCTAACAAGCAGACTGGCAGGTATATGAAGGAATCTAATTAGAACATAATCAAAAGCAGCCGGGCGAGGCTGGACCTAGTCTTAGCAAAGAGCTAGGTAAAATTAACTCCCTCATTACCAAACACAAAGAAACAGCAACTCAGCTGTGAGAAGTCAGAGTGTGTAATCGCGACGATCCTCGTGGCGATACACCCATGACAGTACCCCCCCCTCTACGAGGGGACTCCGGACCCTCAGGGCCAGGTCTGCCCGGGTGAGTTGTGTGAAAGGTCCAAACCAATCGATCTGCGTTAACATCAGACGCAGGGACCCACGTCCTCTCCTCAGGACCATACCCCCTCCAATGAACCAAGTACTGAAGGGATCGGCGACTGAGACGTGAGTCAATGATTTTCGACCCATGAAATTCCACGTTATCATTGACCACCACTGAAGGAGGAAGTAGAGGTGACGGTATGACTGGTGCCACATACTTTTTAAGTAATGACTTGTGAAACACATTATGAATTTTAAACGTAGGAGGGAGGTCCAGACGAAATGCCACCGGATTAATTATGGAACTGATCCTGTACGGCCCGATGAATCTGGGACCCAACCTCCAGGAGGAAACTTTAAGTTTTATATTCCTGGTAGACAACCAAACCAGATCGTTCACCTTCAGATCTAGACCAAAAACTCTCCCCCTATCAGCCATCCGTTTGTAACGGTTCCCCGTAACCTTCAGTCTTAACGATCTGGAACTATCAGTCTCCCTGGAAGTCCCACAGGGGCGTCCCCCTGAGCCCCCAATACCTCCCCCTCAAGCTCAGAGCATACAGCTGACACTACAACTCCCTCCTGAGGAATAGGAACCGGATCATCCGTCTTCCCGGCCCCTGGGAAAGTACGAGATAAGGCATCAGGAAGCAACTTTATTGAGCAGTCATATGCGCGATAAGGAGGTAATTCTTTACACCCCTCCTCTGAGAACATCTCCCCAAAGTCCTCCAGAAAAGGAGACAAAGTCCTAGGCACAACCGCACCGATGACCGTGCTCATGCAGTTATTCCTGCAAAATTCACCCCACTGGCTTATCTTTCTGGATTGCCAATCAATCACTGGGTTATGTTTAGCCAACCAAGGAAGTCCCAACACAATAGGAGTAGGTAGACCCTCCAACACATAACAAGACAATTGTTCTTTATGTATTGCCCCTACTCGACGATCTATGTTATGAACAGCTTGTACCAAGCTACCTTGACCGAGAGGTCTAGAATCAATAGAGACTATAGGGACCGGTTTGGCCAATACACTCAGTTGCATACCATGCACCTGGGCAAACCGAGCGTCCACCAGATTAGCCCCGGACCCACTATCAAGAAAAACAGAAATCCTCTCAGTTCTAGTACCAATCACCACCTCCGCAGGCACGAGAAACTGAGAGGGATTTGGGGACGAAATACACACTCCCAGGTTAACTCCTTTGCTCAAAGAGGCCCGGGATGGACACCCCCCAACAAAATGTCCCTCTCTCCCGCAAAAGAAACACCTTCTAGTCTTGCGGCGCACCGCCGATTCCCTCCTACAAAAAGATGTCCCTCCCAACTGCATGGGTTCCTCAGAACAGACCAAGGGAACCTCAGTATAAGGGACTTTAGTAGTAGGTGGAGTCATCACGGGAGGCGGAGTTACCTCGCGTCTTCCCCGAATTCGTCTATCAATGCGAATAGCGAGGGCCATAGCAGCCTCCAGTGATGGAGGAGAATCATACTGAGCCAACATATCTTTTAATTTGTCAGATAACCCTTGACAAAACTGGCTCCTAAGAGCTGGGTCATTCCACTGAGTATCTGTTGCCCATCTACGGAACTCAGAAGAATATTCCTCCGCTGGACGATTTCCTTGCCGTATTTTACGTAACTTTGTTTCAGCAAGGGAAACTCGATCGGATCATCATATACCAGACCCAAGGCAGTAAAAAATCGATCCACTGACTGGAGATCTGGGGAGCCTGGAGGAATAGAGAACGCCCAAGATTGAGGGTCCCCTTGTAAGAGCGAGATAACAATTCCCACCCTCTGCTCTTCACTCCCAGATGACCGAGGCCGCAGCCGAAAGTACAATTTACATGCCTCCCGGAAAGTAAAAAATTTGTCCCGCCCACCAGTGAACCTGTCCGGGAGAGCAACCTTAGGTTCAGATCTGGTTTGCTCCGGGGGGGACAAAACCTTGGACTTAATGTCTGCAAATTCCATGGACAACCCCTGCAACTGCCGGGCCAGCTGGGCTACTGGATCCATGACAGCTGGGGAGAATCTTTAGTATGGCCGGTGAAAATGTCACGCTGTATAGCAGATATATATATATGTGATGTCAGTAATCTATATCAAAAGGGCAACATCCTATATAACATGCGCATAGATATATGATAACATAGAATTACCTGACAATGTCCAGTGGGTCAATACGGAATCCGTTATACACCGTCCCGGCTAGAGGGTGACCGGGGTCTATGCTGACCCTAAACTGGAGTCCTAACTAATCCCTCTACCTGGAGGTACTGTTAAAGGTACAGAGGTCCAGGCCACCAGCGTAAACCCTGTCTCCTATCAATCCCTGCCAACTGTAATCTAGTCCTAAGAAGGACCCTGATTACCACCAAAGGGAATGAACAGGTAACGGTTAATGAACAGAAAGACATACAAGAAAGACAAGAAATAAAGTAAATAAAGTCTTACATACAACACTCACACACAGTAGGAACACCTAAGGTCTCAGAGATAAACTATAAGCTGTAAGAGTAAAAACAACTAAGGAGCTCTTAGCTTAAGTATTCTCAGAACCGATCCAGTCTGCTAGACTACATGAATGCTTTCACCGGCATCTAACAAGCAGACTGGCAGGTATATGAAGGAATCTAATTAGAACATAATCAAAAGCAGCCGGGCGAGGCTGGACCTAGTCTTAGCAAAGAGCTAGGTAAAATTAACTCCCTCATTACCAAACACAAAGAAACAGCAACTCAGCTGTGAGAAGTCAGAGTGTGTAATCGCGACGATCCTCGTGGCGATACACCCATGACACCTAGAGTCACCAACTCATGCACATTCAAGAAAAAAAGGTAGCACACTGTAGCACTATAGCTTGCAGACACAAAATATGAAAAATGAATTGCATCACTGCCTTAGAAATATGAAAAATTGAGAAGTCTTATCGCATAAAATGGCCAATTTATGTGTACCTGGAAGCCACATTAAGGCTCTTCTCGTATTCCAGGTCCTAACTAATGCCAATCCTCACTTAGAAAAATCTATCTGTATGGGAACATATGAATCCTCTCTCTAGACTAAAATATACATCTCTGTGGAGGGGTAACGGACCTGGTATAATTAAAACGCCTGTGACTAACAGGTGGAGTGCTCAGGCAGAATGTAAACGAATACATACTTTTCTAAGTGAGGATTGGCATTAGTTAGGACCTGGAATACGAGAAGAGCCTTAACGTGGCTTCCAGGTACACATAAATTGGCCATTTTATGGGCTAAGACTTCTCAATTTTTCATATTTCTAAGACAGTGATGCAATTCATTTTTCATATTTTGTGTCTGCAAGCTATAGCGCTACAGTGTGCTACCTTTTTTTCTTGAATGTGCATGAGTTGGTGACTGTTATGTTTAGGTAGCTGAGGAGAAAAAACAAAAACGGCAATACACCAGAGAGGCTGGAACCTATTGGATTGCAGTAACCTGAACTAACCACACAACTAGAGGTAGCCGTGGAGCATTCCTACGTTGATCCTAGACGCCTCGTCACAACCTGAGAGATAACTACACCTAAAGGCAGAAAGAGGAAAGCTATCTGCCCCAGAGCAGATCCCCAAAGAAAATAGGAAGCCCCCAAACATGTAATGGCGGTTAGACAAGAAGAAGCATGGACACAGACAGAAAATAGAATGAGCAAACGCTGGGGCCCAATCTGTCTAGCAGAAAAGTACAGGAAAGGATTCTTACTGCAATCCAAAAAAACCCCTAAAAAATACCAACTCTTCTGATTGCAAAAACACCTGAGATCACCCGATCTCACCACCTAAATCAGAACTCTGGTGTAACAAAACTAAACCGCAGCCACTGAAAAAACAGGAAAAAACAAATGAACAAATAACAGTGGCTACAGATAAACTGAGAGGAGCACAGGCCCCAGAAGGGGACCTGTCTGACCTCCACAAAAGTGCAGAGAACTATGCAAAAAGCAAGCACAAAAATAAAAGCAGAAATATCTTATCTGAAAGCAGAAGATGCAGGCAAGACTCAGCAAACTTCCAAATGAACCAGGAACCACAACTGAGACAAGAACAATTGATCACCGGCAACCATCATGGGAGGGAACCTCCCTTATATCAGACCAGTCAGCGATCCCAGATTGCCATTCTTCGCTGAAAGGTTCAGTACTGTCTGTAACCACCAGGGGGAGCCTCTGCTCAGAAACCATCTCTAGCACATTCATAACAGTACCCCCGCCATGAGGAGGGGTCACCGAACCCTCACTTGTGCAACCAGGCCGATCAGGATGAGCTCGGTGATAGGCACGGATCAGTCTCCTAGCATGGATGTCCGAAGCAAACACCCAAGAATTGTCCTCCTGACCATAACCTCTCCACTTAACCAAATACTGGAGTTTCTGTCTAGAAAAACGAGAATCCAATATTTTCTCTACCACATACTCCAGACTGCCCTCAACCAAAACAGGGTCAGGAGTCGCAGCCATAGGAACCACTGGCTCGACAAACCTCTTCAATAAGGACTTGTGGAACACGTTCTGGATCTTGAATGTCACTGGAAGAAGCAAACGGAAGGAAACAGGATTAGGAATCTCCATGATCTTATAAGGTCCAATGAACCTAGGCTTAAACTTTGGAGATGCAACCCTCATAGGGATATTTCTTGACGACAACCAAACCAAGTCCCCCACTTTAAACCGAGGACCATTAGTCCTATGCCGGTTGGAAAACCGTTGGGCCTTCTCCTGAGAGACAACCTCTCCACTACCTGGTCCCAAATCTGCTGCATTCGCTCCACAACAGAGTCAACACCCGGACAGACAGAAGCCTCCGTGTTATGTTTCGGCAGCTGAGGAGTGCAGGCAAAAAAGGCAATACACCAGAGAAGTTGGAATCTATGAGACTGCAGGAACCTGACTAACCACCACAACTAGAGGCAGCCGTGGAGCGTTCCTACGTTGGTCCTAGACGCCTCGTCACAGCCTGAGAAACTAACTACACCTAAAGATAGAAATAGGAAAGCTATCTGCCCCGGAGCAGAACCCCAAAGATAATAGAAAGCCCCCAAACATGTAATGGCGGTTAGACAAGATGAAATACTGACACAGAAAGAAAATAGTATGAGCAAACGCTGGGGCCAAACTAACTAAATAGAAAAGGATAGGAAGGGCACTTACTGCAATCCCAGAAAACCCTGAAAAGCACCAACTTTACTAATTTCAAAAACGCCTGAGATCACACGACCTCTTCCACCTAAATTAGTTCTCTGGTGTAACAAAATCAAAACAGCAGCCACTGAAAAAACTGGAAAAAGCAAAAGTACAAACATCAGTGGCTGAACTAAACTGAGAGGGCAAAAGCCCCCGGAGGGGACCCTGAAGGCCCCCACAGAAGTGCAGGACAAAATGCAAAAATATAGCACAAAAAACAAAAAGAAGAAAAAGTCTTATCTGTTAGCAGGAGATGCAGACACGACACAGCAGGCTACAAGGGAAACAGGAATGAAGGATTCAGACCAGAACAATTGATCACCGGCAACCCTGATGGGAAGGTGACTCCCTTATATAAGACCAGTCAGTAACACCTGATTCCCAGTCCTCACAATCTTCACTGGACAGACCAGCACCGCTTGTAACCACTAGAGGAAGCCTCTGCTCAGAACTCATCTCAAACCCATTCACAACAGTACCCCCCCCTTGAGGAGGGGTCACCGAACCCTCATTTGAGCAACCAGGTCGGTCAGGTTGAGTTCTATGATACGCACGGATAAGTCTCCTAGCATGGATGTCCGAAGCAAACACCCAAGAATTGTCTTCCTGACCATAACCTCTCCATTTAACCAAATACTGGAGTTTCCGTCTAGAAAAACGAGAATCTAATATTTTCTCAACCACATACTCCAGATTGCCCTCAACCAAAACAGGGTCAGGAGGCACAGCAGCAGGAACCACTGGCTCAACAAACCTCTTCAACAAGGACTTGTGGAACACGTTATGGATCTTAAATGTCCCTGGAAGAAGCAAACGAAAAGAAACAGGATTAATAATCTCCATGATCTTATAAGGTCCAATGAACCTAGGCTTAAATTTAGGAGATGCTACTCTCATAGGAATATTCTTTGAGGACAACCAGACCAAGTCCCCCACTTTAAACCGAGGACCATCAGTCCTATGCCGGTTAGCAAACCGCTGGGCCTTCTCCTGAGAGAGGGACAACCTCTCCACTACCTGGTCCCAAATCTGTTGCATACGCTCCACAACAGAGTCAACACCTGGACAGACAGAAGCCTCCGTCTGTCCTGAAGAAAATCGAGGGTGAAACCCAGAATTACAGAAAAACGGAGACATCAAAGTGGCAGAGCTAGCCCTATTATTAAGAGCAAACTCAGCCAAAGGCAAAAAAGAGACCCAGTCATCCTGATCAGCAGACACAAAGCATCTTAGATAAGTCTCCAATGTCTGGTTTGTTCTCTCAGTTTGACCATTGGTCTGAGGATGAAATGCCGAGGAGAAAGACAATTGAACACCCAGTTTAGAACAAAAAGTCCTCCAAAATCTGGAAACAAACTGGACTCCTCTGTCAGACACAATGTTCTCAGGAATGCCGTGTAAACGAACCACGTGCTGAAGGAACAACGGCACCAATTCAGAGGAGGAAGGCAACTTAGGTAATGGCACAAGATGTATCATTTTGGAAAACCTATCACAAATTACCCAGATGGTGGTCATTCTCTGAGAAACAGGAAGGTCGGAAATGAAATCCATAGAGATATGGGTCCATGGTCTCTTGGGCACAGGCAATGGCATCAACAAACCACTAGAGCGAGAGCAAGGCTTGGAGCGAGAGCAAGTCCCGCAGGACTGCACAAATTCCCTGACATCACGAGACAAGGTAGGCCACCAAAAGGACCGACTAACCAAGTCTCTGGTACCAAAAATTCCGGGATGCCCAGCCAATGCGGAACAATGAATCTCAGACATCACACTCTTCTTCCACTGGTCCGGGACAAACAATTTTCCAACAGGGCAGCACTCGGGCCTATCCTCCTGACACCCCTCCAGAGCAAGTCTCAAATTGGGCGAGATGGCGGAAAGAACTACACCCTCTTTCAAAATAACAGAAGGATCAGATAACTCAGGAGAGTCCGCAAGGAAACTCCTCGAGAGGGCATCCGCCTTAACATTCTTAGTGCCAGGAAAAAGGAAACCACAAAATTAAAACGTGTGAAAAACAAGGCCCACCTGGCCTGTCTAGGATTGAGTCGCTTGGCAGATTCCAGATAGACCAGATTCTTATGGTCCGTAAGGACCACCACCTGATGTTTGGCTCCCTCCAGCCAATGTCTCCACTCTTCAAAAGCCCACTTCATGGCCAATAACTCCCGATTACCCACGTCATAATTACGTTCAGTAGGAGAAAATTTTCGAGAGAAAAAGGCACAAGGGTTACTTTTAGAGGTCTCTGGATCTTTTTGGGACAAAACGGCACCTGCCCCAATTTCAGAGGCATCAACCTCCACCTGAAATGGCAGAGAAACATCAGGCTGCCGTAGAACAGGAGCAGAAGTGAATCTCTGCTTAAGTTCCTGAAATGCAGAGACTGCCTCAGGAGGCCAATTCACCACATCAGAACCCTTTCTGGTCAAATCAGTTAATGGTTTAACAATAACCGAGAAATTACCAATAAATTTACGATAAAAATTGGCAAAACCCAAAAATCTCTGAAGAGCCTTTAATGAAGTAGGTTGGACCCAATCACAGATGGCCTGAACCTTGACCGGGTCCATTTCAATAACAGATGGGGACAAAATGAATCCCAGAAATGAGATCCTCTGTACGCCAAAAAGACACTTTGATCCCTTCACATACAGAGCATTCTCTCTCAAAATCTGGAACACAGTTCGAACATGTTTCACATGAGAGTCCCAGTCATTAGAAAAAATCAAGATATCATCCAAATAAACAATCAGAAATTTGTCCACAAAATCCCTGAAAATGTCATTCATGAAGGACTGGAAGACGGAAGGAGCATTAGTGAGCCCAAAGGGCATCACTAGGTACTCAAAATGCCCTTCAGGGGTATTGAATGCCGTCTTCCATTCATCCCCGTGCTTAATGCGAATAAGGTTATACGCCCCCCTGAGGTCAAGCTTGGTAAACCAAGTAGCGTTTTTCACCCTGGAAAACAGGTCAGAAATCAAGGGTAACGGGTATTGATATTTCACAGTAATATTGTTCAAGAGACGATAATCAATACACGGCCTTAATGAACCATCCTTTTTGGCCACAAAGAAAAAACCGGCACCTAAGGGTGAAGAGGATGGTCTGATATGACCCTTCTCCAATGATTCCTTGATATAAGACCGCATAGCGTCATGTTCAGGTACAGACAAGTTAAAAAGGCGACCTTTAGGGAATTTACTACCCGGCACTAATTCAATAGCGCAGTCATAGCTCCTATGGGGAGGCAAGGATGCAGATTTACTTTCGCTAAACACATCAGAAAAATCAATCAAAAAGTCAGGAACATCCTGAGCCTGGGGGGAGGCAGAAAAAACAGGAGTGTTGGTATTAACACATTGGCAGCCCCAACTGGTTACAGACACAGATTTCCAATCCAAAACAGGATTATGAGACTGTAACCAAGGGAAACCCAGCACGATAATGTCATGCAGATTATACAGAACCAAAAATTTGCAGCACTCCTGGTGATCAGGTTCAACCCTCATTATCACCTGAGTAGAAAACTGGGGTTTATTCTCAGCCAAAGGGGTAGAATCGATCCCCAGTAGGGGAATAGACTTCTGTAGGGGTATCAAGGGAAACCCACAACGTTTAGCAAAATCATAATCCATCAGGTTAATAGCTGCTCCAGAATCAACGAAAGCCTGAGCAGAAAATGAGGACAGAGAGCATATCAGAGTGACAGTTAATAAAAACTTAGTCTGAATACTACCCAAGACAACTGAGCGTGCAAAACGTCTTCCCCGCTTAGGGCAGACTGAAATAGCATGAGAGGCATCACCACAGTAGAAACATAACCCATTGCGCTTTCGAAACTCATGACGCTGTGCCCCAGACACCACTCTATCACACTGCATGGGTTCAGAAGCTGGTTCACAAGGCAACACTATTCCACGCATACTTCTCCGCTCACGCAAACGTCTGTCAATTTGAATCGCTAATGACATAGAATCATTGAGACCAGAGGGGACAGGGAATCCCACCATAACATCCTTTACATTATCTGACAGACCCTTCCGGAAAAGGGCTGCCAAAGCGTCGTCATTCCATTTGGTCAGGACTGCCCACCTACGGAATCTCTGACAGTATAACTCAGCGTCATAAAGCCCCTGATTTAATGCCAACAAGGCTTTTTCAGCTTGATCAGTGACATTAGGCTCATCGTACAATAACCCCAAAGCCTGAAAAAATGCATCAACATCACTCAAAACAGGATCTCCAGGTGTCAGGAAAAAAGCCCAATCATGAGGATCGCCGTGCAGGAGAGAGATGATAATTTGAACCTGCTGCGCTGCGTTCCCTGAGGACTTAGATTTTAAGGCAAAAAACAATTTACAATTATTTTTGAAATTCTGAAACTTAGCTCGATCCCCTAAAAACAAATCTGGCATGGGAATCCTAGGTTCCACAACAGGCAACCCAGCAAGATAGATAGCAATACTCCGAACCTCAGCGGCAAGCTGATCCACACGGCCAGACAACTGTGCAAACTCCATTGAGAGAAAAGATCCTCCCCAGCACCCAGAGATACAGAGGGAAAAAAAAGCAACAAACAGAAAAATATCTCTGACAACTCTGACAACCTTTTTTCTTTCACAATATTTTTTCCCTTCTGTGAGTACCATACAATTTTCAACTTTTTGGCCGGTGATACTGTTATGTTTCGGCAGCTGAGGAGTGCAGGCAAAAAAGGCAATACACCAGAGAAGTTGGAATCTATGAGACTGCAGGAACCTGACTAACCACCACAACTAGAGGCAGCCGTGGAGCGTTCCTACGTTGGTCCTAGACGCCTCGTCACAGCCTGAGAAACTAACTACACCTAAAGATAGAAATAGGAAAGCTATCTGCCCCGGAGCAGAACCCCAAAGATAATAGAAAGCCCCCAAACATGTAATGGCGGTTAGACAAGATGAAATACTGACACAGAAAGAAAATAGTATGAGCAAACGCTGGGGCCAAACTAACTAAATAGAAAAGGATAGGAAGGGCACTTACTGCAATCCCAGAAAACCCTGAAAAGCACCAACTTTACTAATTTCAAAAACGCCTGAGATCACACGACCTCTTCCACCTAAATTAGTTCTCTGGTGTAACAAAATCAAAACAGCAGCCACTGAAAAAACTGGAAAAAGCAAAAGTACAAACATCAGTGGCTGAACTAAACTGAGAGGGCAAAAGCCCCCGGAGGGGACCCTGAAGGCCCCCACAGAAGTGCAGGACAAAATGCAAAAATATAGCACAAAAAACAAAAAGAAGAAAAAGTCTTATCTGTTAGCAGGAGATGCAGACACGACACAGCAGGCTACAAGGGAAACAGGAATGAAGGATTCAGACCAGAACAATTGATCACCGGCAACCCTGATGGAAGGTGACTCCCTTATATAAGACCAGTCAGTAACACCTGATTCCCAGTCCTCACAATCTTCACTGGACAGACCAGCACCGCTTGTAACCACTAGAGGAAGCCTCTGCTCAGAACTCATCTCAAACCCATTCACAACACCTCCGCCTGTCCAGAAGAATATCGAGGGTGAAACCCAGAATTGCAGAAAAATGGAGACATCAAGGTGGCAGAGCTAGTTCTATTATTACGAACAAACTTAGCCAAAGGCAAAAAAGAGACCCAGTCATCTTGATCAGCAGACACAAAACAGCTCAAATAAGTCTCCAAGGTCTGGTTTGTTCTCTCGGTTTGTCCATTGGTCTGAGGATGAAAAGCAGAGGAGAAAGATAATTGAACACCAAGTTTAGAACAAAATGTCCTCCAAAATCTGGAAACAAACTGGACTCCTCTGTCAGACACAATGTTCTCCAGAATGCCATGTAACCAAAACACGTGCTGAAGGAACAAAGGCACCAATTCGTAGGAGGAAGGTAACTTAGGTAATGGCACAAGATGTATCATCTTGGAAAACCTATTACAGATTACCCAGATAACGGTCATTCTCTGAGAAACAGGGAGGTCGGAAATAAAATCCATAGAGATATGGGTCCATGGCCTCTTGGGCACAGGTAATGGCATTAACAAACCACTAGAGCGAGAGCAAGGCCTGGAGCGAGAGCAAGTCCCACAGGACTGCACAAATTCCCTGACGTCATGAGACAAAGTAGGCCACCAAAAGGACTGACTCACCAAGTCTCTGGTACCAAAAATCCCGGGATGACCAGCCAACGCGGAACAATGAATCTCAGACATCACACTCTTCTTCCACTGGTCTGGGACAAACAATTTCCCAATAGGGCAGCGCTCAGGTTTATCCTCCTGACACCCTTCCAGAGCCAGTCTCAAATTGGGCGAGATGGCGGAAAGAACTACACCCTCTTTCAAAATAACAGTAGGATCAAATAACTCAGGAGAGTCCGCAAAGAAACTCCTCGAGAGGGCATCCGCCTTAACATTCTTAGTGCCAGGAATAAAAGAAACCACAAAATTAAAACGTGTGAAAAACAAGGCCCACCTGGCCTGTCTAGGATTAAGTCGCTTGGCTGATTCGAGATAAACCAGGTTCTTATGGTCCGTGAGGACCACTACCTGATGTTTGGCTCCTTCCAGCCAATGTCTCCACTCTTCAAAGGCCCACTTCATGGCCAATAACTCCCGATTACCCACGTCATAATTACGTTCAGTAGGAGAAAATTTTCGAGAGAAAAAGGCACAAGGGTTACTCTTAGAGTGTAGCGCCGGCGTCGGCGTCCCTGCCCTCTGCCAGGCAGGGACGCTGTTCCCCTCACCCCTCTGCTCCAGGTCCGGCGTCCTCCTGCCGCTCTGCTGGCGGCGCACGCTCCTTTCCTGCCACTGTGCTTAGGGCGCGCGCGCGGGCGCTGCCCTCCCTCTTAAAGGGGCCGCGCGTGTCGTCCTAAGGAGTCCCCGGCCAATGGCCGGAGGACTTCACCTTATATTAAGGCCCCTCCTCCAAAATGGAGGTGCCCGAGCAATGTTGTTGCACTGTTCACTACTCTGCTTCAGTCCTCAGGGTCTTTGCCAGATACCTGTCTGATTCCTGCCAGGTTGCTGTCTGTTACCCGCCTGCTATCCTACCTGGAGGCTCTACCGTCACGTACCGTGATCTTCTGCTATTCCTGTGGCTCTCGCCCGCTCACCTGGGAGCGCTCATCTGTTACCTGCCTGCTAGCTCACCTGGGAGTGCTCATCTGTTACCTGCCTGCTGGCCTACCTGGAGGCTCTGCCGTCACGTACCGTGATCTTCTGCTATTCCAGTGACTCTCGCCCGCTCACCTGGGAGCGCTCATCTGTTACCTGCCTGCTAGCACACCTGGGAGCACTCATCTGTTACCTGCCTGCTAGCCTACCTGGAGGCTCAGCCATCACAGGTCGTATCTACCTTCTTCCAGAGACTGCCCCGGTCACTTGCCGTGACCTCCTGCCCACTCCTCCAGAGACTGCCCCGGTCACTTGCCGTGACCTCCTGCCCACTCCTCCAGAGACTGCCCCGGTCACTTGCCGTGACCTCCTGCCCACTCATCCAGGGACTGCCCTGGTCACTTGCCGTGACCTCCTGCCCACTCATCCAGAGACTGCCTCGGTCACTTGCCGCGACTTCCTGCCCGTTCATCTAGAGACTACCCCAGTTATCTGCTGTGACTACCTGCCCGTCCACCCTGGTCGCCACCCGCTCTCTTACAAGGTCCGCCCCTTTGTATAGTAGCTCAGAGGTTCCGCCTCCCAGACCCGTTACATAGAGGTCTCTGGATCTCTTTGGGACAAAACGGCACCTGCCCCAATTTCAGAGGCATCAACCTCCACCTGAAATGGTAGAGAAACATCAGGCTGCCGTAGAACAGGAGCAGAAGTGAATCTCTGCTTAAGTTCCTGAAACGCAGAAACTGCCTCAGGAGGCCAATTCACCACATCAGAACCCTTTTTGGTCAAATCAGTCAATGGTTTAACAATACCGGAGAAATTACCAATAAATTTACGATAAAAATTGGCAAAACCCAAAAATCTCTGAAGAGCCTTTAATGAAGTAGGTTGGACCCAATCACAGATGGCCTGAACCTTGACCGGGTCCATTTCAATACAGACAGAGACAAAATGAATCCCAGAAATGAGACCTTCTGTACGCCAAAAAGACACTTTGATCCCTTCACATACAGTGCATTCTCTCTCAAAATCTGGAACACAGTCCGAACATGTTTCACATGAGAGTCCCAGTAATTGGAAAAAATCAAGATATCATCCAAATAAACAATCAGAAATTTATCCACAAAATCTCTGAAAATGTCATTCATGAAGGATTGGAAGACGGAAGGAGCATTAGTGAGCCCAAAGGGCATCACTAGGTACTCAAAATGCCCCTCTGGGGTATTAAACGCCATCTTCCATTCATCCCCGTGCTTAATGCGAATAAGGTTATACGCCCCCTGAGGTCAAGCTTGGTAAACCAACTAGTACTTTTCACTCTGGAAAACAGGTCAGAAATCAAGGGTAACGGATATTGATACTTCACAGTGATCTTATTCAAGAGACGATAATCAATACACGGCCTCAATGAACCATCCTTTTTGGCTACAAAGAAAAAAACGGCGCCCAAGGGTGAAGAGGATGGTCTGATATGACCCTTCTCCAATGACTTCTTGATATAAGATCGCATAGCATCGTGTTCAGGTATAGACAAGTTAAAAAGGCGACCTTTAGGAAATTTACCACCAGGCACTAATTCAATAGCGCAATCATAGCTCCTGTGAGGGGGCAAGGATGCGGATTTACTTTCACTAAACACATCCGAAAAATCAGTCTAAAAGTCAGGAACATCCTGTGACTGGGGAGAGGCAGAAAAAACAGGAGTGTCAGCATTAACACATTGGCAGCCCCAACTGGTCACAGACACAGATTTCCAATCCAAAACAGGATTATGAGACTGTAACCAAAGGAAACCTAGTACAATAATGTCATGCAGATTATGTAGTACCAGAAATTTGCAACTCTTCTGATGATCAGGTTCAACCCTCATTATCACCTGAGTAGAAAACTGGGGTTTATTCTCTGCCAAAGGGGTAGAATCAATGCCCAGTAGGGGAATAGACTTCCGCAGGGGTATCATGGGAAATCCACAACGTTTGGCAAAGTCAAAATCCATCAGGTTAATAGCTGCTCCAGAATCAACAAAAGCCTGAGCAGAAAATGTGGACAGGGAGCAAATCAGGGTAACAGTCAACAGAAATTTAGTCTGAACACTACCCAAGACAACTGAGCGTTCAAAACGTCTTCCCCGCTTAGGGCAGACTGAAATAGCATGAGAGGCGTCACCACAGCAGAAACATAACCCATTGCGCTTTCGAAACTCATGACGCTGTGCCCCAGAAGTCACTCCATAGCACTGCATGGGCTCAGAAGCTGGTTCACAAGGCAACACTATCCCACGCATACCTCTGCGCTCACGCAAACATCTGTCATTTTGAATAGCCAATGACATAGAATCATTGAGACCAGAGGGAGCAGGGAATCCCAAAATAACATCCTTTACATTCTCTGACAGCCCCTTCCGAAAAAGGGCTGCCAAAGCATCATCATTCCATTTGGTCAGGACTGCCCACTTTTGGAATTTCTGACAGTACAACTCAGCGTCTTCAAGACCCTGATTTAATGCCAACAAGGTTTTTTCAGCTTGATCAGTGACATTAGGTTCATCGTACAATAACCCCAGAGCCAGAAAAAATACATCAATATCATTCAAAACAGGATCCTCAGGTGTCAGGGAAAAAGCCCAATCCTGAGGGTCGCCGCGCAGGAGAGAGATGACAATTTGAACCTGCTGTGCTGCGTTCCCTGAGGACTTAGGCTTTAAGGCAAAAAACAACTTACAGTTATTTTTGAAATTCAGAAATTTAGCCCGATCCCCCAAAAACAAATCTGGCATAGGAATCCTAGGTTCCACAACCGGCAACCCAGAAAGATAGGTAGCAATACTCCGAACCTCAGTGGCAAGCTGATCCACACGGCCAGACAACTGTGCAAGCTCCATTTAGAGAGAGAAAAAAAAATCCTCCTCAGCACCCAGAGAAAAAGAGGGAAAAAATGCCACAAACAGGAAAAAAAATAAAAATCTCTGACAACTTTTTTTTTTCTTTCCACACTATTTTTCCCTTCTGTGAGTACCATATAATTTTCAGTATGGCCGGTAATACTGTTATGTTTAGGTAGCTGAGAAAAAACAAAAACGGCAATACACCAGAGAGGCTGGAACCTATTGGATTGCAGTAACCTGAACTAACCACACAACTAGAGGTAGCCGTGGAGCATTCCTACGTTGATCCTAGACGCCTCGTCACAGCCTGAGAGATAACTACACTTAAAAGCAGAAAGAGGAAAGCTATCTGCCCCGGAGCAGATCCCCAAAGAAAATAGGAAGCCCCCAAACATGTAATGGTGGTTAGACAAGAAGAAGCACGGACACAGACAGAAAATAGAATGAGCAAACGCTGGGGCCCAATCTGTCTAGACAGAAAAGTACAGGAAAGGATTCTTACTGCAATCCAAAAAAACCCTAAAAAATACCAACTCTTCTGATTGCAAAAACACCTGAGATCACACGATCTCACCACCTAAATCAGAACTCTGGTGTAACAAAACTAAGCCGCAGCCACTGAAAAAACAGGAAAAAACAAATGAACAAATAACAGTGGCTACAGATAAACTGAGAGGAGCACATGCCCCAGAAGGGGACCTGGCTGACCTCCACAAAAGTGCAGAGAACTATGCAAAAAGCAAGCACAAAAATAAAAGCAGAAAATATCTTATCTGAAAGCAGAAGATGCAGGCAAGACTCAGCAAACTAACAAATGAACCAGGAACCACAACTGAGACAAGAAAAATTGATCACCGGCAACCATCATGGGAGGTAACCTCCCTTATATAAGACAAGTCAGCGATCCCAGATTGCCATTCCTCACTGAAAGGTTCAGTACTGTCTGTAACCACCAGAGGAGCCTTTGCTCAGAAACCATCCCTAGCACATTCATAACAGTGACTCTAGGTTTAGCACCTGTTCACATTGGGTCTGTTTTTGGATGTGCCAGTCGGTTTTTTGATATATAGTTATTTTTACAAGGACACCAAATATGCTGAATTGTGAGGTTTATTATTTAATCTGCCACCGATGTACGTGGGTGAGATGTGTCTGAGGGATGTGAACACGGTTCTCTGTATAAGCGATAGCAGATAGCGTTAACTCATGCCTACTATTCCTAATGAGCTGCACGTGATTAGTCCAGAAGGATGATGCAGTGATGAATTCAACAGGTTTTATTCACAGTACCTTGATGAGATGAGGTGAGGTGAGGTGAGATCTCAGGAATGATGAACGAGAGGTAGGAATTAGTACTGCAAGTTAGAATCACGAAGTTAGAGGTAACAAGAGAATCATTTCTCCAGTCCTGAAGCATGTGTTGTCCAAGATGGCACTGACAAAGAAGAAGGAAGTGAGACAAAGATAGGAGGAGTTGCAGAAAGATAGGTATTATGTGTAAAGCCAGTAAGAATACATAAACAACATAACATAACAACGGCCAATAGATGGCAGCAAAGTACACAAATACAATAGATGGAATTAAACCATATATACAGAAAAATGTCCTATAATGGCTGAAAGTCATGCAAAAGATTAGCTAACAGGACTTTAAATTTTTTTTTAAAAGTGCATTAAACATGACATTTTTGTAATTGGTTTTCATTTTTTTTTTAGTAATTTTATAAGATAAAAAATCTTTCTTATGTTTTTTCCTCTTGAATACAGGTACATAGAAATACACTGCGATGTACAGATGTATACAGTATCTCGATGTACCAGTAAAATGTTACTGTTTGCTCAGCGGGCTGCAATGCAGGTTCAAGAATAGAAAATTTGTCCCATGATGTCTGTGAAGCCTGTGGCTCATAGTTTTAGCTGCTGCCTGCAATGATAAAAGTTGTGATGTCGATTACTGGGAAGACCATAGGGTAAGAAGAGAAAATAAAATTTTTGTAATTGTTTTTCTTTAAATTATTTTTTAGTAGTTTTAAAGAACAAAAAAGTGCCTTTTCACTCCTAGAATACAGGTACATAACAGTATATTTCTATGTACAAATGTATCTCTATGTACCATATGATCTGTCTGTGGGTTCACTGCCTGCAATGTACCTTCAAGTATATTAAATTCTCCTATGCTTACCAATGCACCTGTGGCTCATAGCTTTATCTCCTGCCTGCTGTGATGATAGAGGTTGTGGGTTCAAGTCCTGTGGGTGTGGAATAAAAGGGGGAATTGTTTATTTAACTAATTGTTTTGTGCAGAGAGATGCTGGCCTCGCCCTTGAGGAGGAAGACGCAATGGAAATCAGGACAAAGCCTTGATGAGCTCATGATAGCGAAACTTAACTCTCAAATCGGTACTGTTGGGAGCTTTGGTAACAGTTAAGGTACTGCCACACTAAGCTATCCCGCTAGCGATCTCGTTAGCGTTGCATACTAATGAGATCGTAGCGGGATTGTTTCTATATCGCTAAATGCTACCGCATTTAGCGATATAGTTCCCGACGCTATCGCCGTTAGCGATCTTCTTAACGACTTTAGCGGTACAAAAGTACCGCTAAATCGCTAAGAAAAGGTGCCACACAGCGATAAGATACTTACCCAGCGGGAGCGCCGACGAGAAAATAGGGTCCGGAACGATTCCAGCGACGAGCGAGATCACAGCAGGAAGCTCGTCGCTGGAAGCTGCCGCACTGAACAACATCGCTAAACGGGATCGCAAATAGTGACGTTTTTTTAGCGATCCCGTTAGCGATATTGTTTAGTGTGGCATACCCTTTATAATGTACAACAATACAGAAGTATCTAAACTGGTAAGGCTGTGTTTATATTGCGTTGGACAGTCCGTTAGACGCGGTGTAAAAGCAGTCCGTTAACGCTGCCATTCACCTCCATTGTTGGGCGCATCGCAACGCATGGGGTAAAGCAGCATGCGTTCGCGACGTGCCCTCATTCAGTGACAGAGCCTCAGACGCGGCCTGCAGCATCAGGGCTCTGTCACCGCTAGCGCACAGATGAATCATCTGTGCTAGCACACTGCGCTAGCGGGTAAAGCATAACACGATCGCGTTTATGCTATATCGTTACCAGCCCGTCAACGCTATGTGTTGAACGGGCTGGTAAAACGCAGTGTGAACCTAGCATAAATGTTCAAGTTCAACAATGTTACGAAAGTAAAAACAAATAAATACAAAATCTCAGCAAGAACAACACAAAGAAACTGAACAAATTTGGAATCACCATCTCCATAATAAACTCAACTACAAAACTAGCATCCGTAGTGAATGTTGTAAAGAAAATCAACAAAAACAGAATTCCTGTGTTTTTGTCACTGCATCTTAAAACAATTGATAAAAATGATCAAAAAGGCACATGAATACAAGAATTAGGCCGGCGTCCCCACTGGCGACAGAATCGGACGACTGCAATACGATGAAATATCGTATTGCAGTCTGCCCTATGTTAATCTATGGAGCAGCTCCTAGTAAACAGATTTTTTGTGGTCCGTTTTAAACGTCCGTGTGCAATCGCAGCATACTGCGATTGTCACCGATTGTGGGTCGACTATCGCCAATGCAAGTCTATGGGGGCGATGAAAAATCTGATTACAAACGGACCACACTGTGTGACTTGCGATTAAATCGCATCGGTGTCCTTTAGAAAAGCCAGCAATTCATCCCCGGCTATACTGTAAAATCACACTGACAGCTTTAATAAAGAATAGAAAGAATAGATATACACACTAGTGTTGAGCGATACGATACCGCAAGTATCGGGTATCGGCCGATATTAGCTCTATCGGACTTTCGATACTTAGTTCCGATATTTTCGTCATATCGGATACCGGAAAATCGGATTGTCACTGTCACTGTCAGTGTCCGTCGGTCGGGTCTGTCACTGTCAGTGTCCGTCGGTCGGGTCTGTCAGGAGTCAGCGGCACTTACCTGGCAGAAGATCTCCGGCGGTCACGGGCTGGACTGCTTGATGGCCGCCATCATCTTTCCCCGGTGGTCACATGCAGTTTTTCTGCGATAACGCAGGGACTGCTGGGTAATCCCGCCGTAAAGCAGTCAGTCCGATGACGTCACCGCCGCGGGAAGCAGGTAATCAGCTGTGCTGCGCCGGGAATGTCAGGCTCTGCCTGTCATTGCGATGTAGCAGAGCTGGATCGTCGTGGGACCCTCGTTACTATGGACTGCGTCGGATAGGTGGTATACTGTTGGTTTGTTTTTTTTCTTTTTTTACAGGAGATCGATGGCGTCGCAGGAATGAGTGTATAATAAAAGAAATGAAAACTGTGTTGTCTTTTTTATTTCAGTAAAATACTTTTTTCTTGCTGTGTCTTTTTTTTTTATACATTAAAAACTTTGGGATTAATAATGGATCGGTGTCTTATTGACACCTCTCCATTATTAACCGGGCTTATTCTCACCGTGCAATCAACGGTGACATTAACCCCTTATTACCCCCGCTTGCCACCGCTACAGGGCAGTGGGAAGAGCCGGGTAAAGTGCCACAATTGGCACATCTTTTGATGCGCCAAATGTGGGGCTGCTGTAGCCTGGTATTATCAGGCTGTTGAGGGCCAAAATCCATGGGCCTTGACAGTCTTTTAATACCAGGCCGCAGCAGTCTGCATTTTACTTGGCTGGTTAACAAAAATAGGGGGACCCCTACGCCGTTTTTTTTTTTCGAGGGATCCCCTTTTTTGTTAACCAGCCAAGCTAAGCAGACTGCTGTGGCCTGGTATTATCAGGCTGGCAAGGTCCATGGATATTGGATCCTACCAGCCTGAAAAACCAGGCCTCAGCAGTCTGCTTCCTCTGGCTGGTTAACAAAAATAGGGGGGACCCCACGCCAAATTTTTTTCGAGGGATCCCCTATTTTTGTTAATCAGCCAAGAATATGCAGACTGCTGTGGCCTGGTATTATCAGGCTGGCAAGCAGGGTCGGACTGAGGCACCGGACACCGGAGAAACCTACGGTGGGCCCCCAGCTCCTGCGTGGTGGGCCCTGATTTGAAAGGATAGGTAGGCAGGGCAGAGGGGGTGGTGGGCCCCGGGGCCCGCGCTCTGAGGGGCCCCCCGGAGCTACGATACAGTTACATTCTGCGGCAGAGCAGGAGAGAATCGCTCTCCCTGCTCTGCCGCCCGGAAGCTAATGGGGCCTGAACAGGCGTTGGGGGGGCCCGGTCCCAGCAGTGGGCCCCCCACCCGTCATCGTAGGGTCAGCTGTATCGGCATCCAGCCGATAAAGCTGACCGCATGGAGAGAGAAGGAGCGAGCGCTCCTACCTCCCATAATCCCCCCTCTCAGCGTATGACAGCGGGCGCAATAACATCACCTGCCGGCGCCCGCTGTCAGACGCTGAGAGGGAGAACAGTGAGCAGCACAGGAGCCGGAGGTGAGTTTTTTTTTTAATTTTTTTTTAATGGGGGTGAAGTCGAGTCCTGGCTGGAGAAGTCGTCATGTCGTTGTGGGCCAGATGGAAAAGACATGAAAAGTGAACAATTCCATTAGAAAGAACATCAGCGGTAAGTCATTATCTGTACCTGTGTGTAGCCCAGCTACGCAGGCACACATAAAATCCAGAGAATGCACAGGAAGGTAACCACAAAAGCTTGCTATTCATGCACTTCACTTACAATTTCAGACACACCCACTAGGGTATAGGAGGTGGTGACACGTAGCAGAGTCAGTCTGTTTCCTGTCTGAGAAGAGCTCAGATCAGTCAGATAGTTTCCTGTCTTCAGACAGTGCAGTTCTGTGCCAGTTCAGTCTGGACTAGGAGAGAGGACTGAATCCTCGCAGAGCTAGCGTAGCTCACCTGACAAAGAAGTGGAGGCTAGTACGGGTGAAGTGTATCATCCTAGCCTAGTCAGAGCTACCCTTAATCAGTACCTCAGTAGAAGCTGAAGCAAGGAGGAAACTGAGAGCTGCTCAGCGAGCTCGGGAGAAAGCTGACTATTTCCATCGAAAGCTGCAAGTGCTTATGCAAAGAGCAGAAGCAGGGCGAAGGACGCAGTGGAGAAGATAGAGAAGTGCTACAGGTATTGGATTACTGCACTAAATTGCCGGACACCGGGTCCGAAGCGTTGCTACAGTTTCAAGCTTAGTAACAAGAACACCGGAGGCATCTGGACTACAGGTCGCAGAGAGCAGCCCTAAGTGTCAATACGTAACCGGAGACAGGGGAAAACAGAGTCTAAGCCTGATCAGCAAATATAGACTTAGTTTTCACCACTTAGAAGTTTCCACCACAACGTTGGCCGGGCAGTACAGCTATTGAGAAAGCTGGAGATTCAGAGTTAACTTCGCTTCAGGCAAGTTGGACTCACCTACATTCGAAGTAAAGGAGGCCTCTAACCTGCTCAGCGGTACCCGAATGTGCATTCTCCACCCCGACCAGCTCCCCGGGATCTACGTGAACCATCTACCAGTAAAAGGTATGAAAAGAAGCTATTTCGTGTGTGACTGAATTATTACTATACCCTGCATCATCATCACCATAGACTTCCAGGGACCCGTCTCACCTGTGGGAGACTACCACCCAGCTGCCCCCATAACATCCCCTGTGAAAGTCCTTATAGCAGCGCTGGTTCAATTAACCAGATACCACAGGTGGCGTCACGAACTACCTATCCTAAATATCCCCTGTAAATATTCCCCATTGGATGAGCGCCCAGGGCCACGGACCGAGCCACCCGCTACCAGTGACAACTCCCATAGATTTCCATGGGCTCGGCTCCGAGTACCCCATTGCCCTGGTACTAAGTGCGACTCAATCTTTGGCGTCACGAACAGGATGCGAAACTTGCAATTGTGAGTCCTGTTGAACTGTTTGGTGAAAAAGACTGTTTGCTGTGTTTGGGGCGCCAAATTCCGCCATTTTAACACCGCCATGTTCGCGCCCTCAGGCGCTGGTGAAGAAGGGGGGCGTACCTAAAATAACGCGCAGTTTACTGGACACGCCCCCAACCTGCACCCCAATCTGCAGCGCGAGCCGCATCGCAAACTGCATCGCAATCTGCATCGCAAAGCCTCATCACAAACTGCATCGCAATCCGCATCGCAAACTGCATCACAATCTGCATTGCAATCCGCATCGCAAACTGCATCACAATCTGCATTGCAATCCGCATCGCAAACTGCATTGCCATCCGCATCGCCAACTGCATCCCAAGATACCGCGGCATCATCAGAACGCCAGCGACAAAGGTCCTGTCTCCACCGCTGCAGCCTGTGAAAGAGGTAGGCTCAGATTACCAAGGGGGCATCAATATGTCGCAGCAACCAGCAGACGGAGCGGCCCCGCCGGTGGCCCCAATAACCCACCGCTTGGCGTCGTACCGCAGGATGGGGGTGCAGGCCCCTCACCTGGCCGGTGGTCCCGCTAATGCCGCTAACCCTCCCATACATGCCTGGAGCGAAGTGCTCCCCCAGTACAGCGGCGAGCCAGCACCCTGCCAGGATTTAAACGGAAGATATGTAGAAATTTTAGATATGTACTCAATGACTGAAAAGAAAAAAAGCTGCTGTGGTAATAGGACAGTTAGCTGGTGCGGCTGAGAGAGAATAGAGACTTGGCCCATTGCAGACCAGGAGTCGGTACCTGCGATACTCTTAAAGCTACAGGCCATCTTCGAGGACCACACAGAAACGATCTCCGGATGGCATTTTATCAGTGCTTCCAGGGACCGGTGACAGTATTAGGGACTACGCCTCCCGACTACAGGGGGCCCTGCGAGCTCTCAAACAGGCTAACCCCCCAAGCCCATTGATGATATTATTCCATATATTCAAGTATATTCACATATATGTATTCCAGTTCACAGTTCGATAGATCTCACTTGCTAAAAAACCTTTGCTCACATATTTCAGGCCAGCTATAATCAGTCGTTTTTAAAGAAATCTGGCCTTCATAAAGGAACAAATGCATGAAGTACAAAATGTCCTATTAGATATCTGTTTGTTTACATTATAGTTATGCAAGGCAACTAGGTCACAAGAATATAAACAATAATTCGCAACTTCAGCTCTTTTAATCATGATTATCATAATTATCATATTTACACTAGAACAGCCAATAATCTAGCAGCTTTTAATTGTATGTTAATTGACTAAACCAGCCCCTTTTTGTAAATGTATAAAAACTTGAAACAATAATAAATGTATGTCTTTGACAAACTTTTATACTGACACTTTCGTGTGGACATCCTCATTTCGTTCGAGCGCTCAAAAAGACATTAAAAGATTTGGACATGGCAAGCAGCAAACACAGGATATTTTTATCCTAATTAAATTTCCATATCAGTTGGCGCCCAACGTGGGGCATTGGACGAAACGCACGAGGACTCGGCCGACCGGAGAGACGGGGTGTTGGCCCTGGCCTTGGCACACGGGACGGAGACTTGCAGCTCCATCAGTAAGGTAAGAAAACTTTGTCATCTTACCTGAATGTTCCCTGGCCTAGTCCTAGCCTACACTTCCAGCCGGTCGGACTGGTCATCACCGCATTCCCAGGTTGTGTAAAAGTCCATACCCTATTCCAAAAGCCCTGGGATATAAGCCGAGTTGTTGCTGCTGTGCTGTATATGTTTCATGTTTTATGTGAACCGGGAGAAAGTGGAACGGTGACTGTGTTTTTGCTTGCTGATTCTCTGGGGGCTGTATAGCAAAAGACAATTGCTGCATAAGTTCCCGCAGTAAACTTTCACGCACCGGGAGGCCATCCCAGTCAAATCAGACGTGGAGGGCGGGGAGCTTTGTTTGGATAAGTCCACGCAGATATTCTTCACACTTTGGAGGGAGGTTATCCAAAAAATCCAGTTGTGGAAGCGAGGCTTTGTTCGGGGGTTTAAATTTTTCTTTCAGTAAACTTTCAGCATGGGAGGCCATCCCAGTCAAAAACAGAGTTAAGGCGAAGTTTGTTTTTGGATAGTTCTCACATAAAATTTTCCATGCACCGGGAGGCACCCAGTCAAATCAGACGTTGGAAGTGAGAATTTTTGATGATGGCTATTGCAGATTTCGTGACCGGCGCACCGGCCAGGGCTACGGTACAGAGCGATAGAACCTTGAGCTTCGCCGCGCTCAGTGAAGGGATTACAGTTACCAGACAGCTTGATGGCACAGATCATCAAAAAAAGGGATTCGTATTTCCCCGGGTGTCTGTCCATTGTCGTATCAGGTACTGTCCTTTAAATCACACTCCGGGCCTCGTCAGTAACTCATTCAGAGCAGTGTGCTGGCGCAGCAGCGAGAAAACCCCTTTGACCCCCCTCCTCGCAAAAACGTTATCAGGCTTCTTTTTTGGCTTTTGATTTTTATTTTTTTAAGCTAGTTTTTTTTGGCTACCCGGTTTTAAAAGTGAAAATTCTCAGGCATTCAGACTGAATACATTCATTTTTTTGCTATTTCTGAGGAATAATAAATTTTTTTTTTTTTTTGTTACTAATTTCAGTGCCTAAAACAGCAAAGCAGAGATATAAGGAAGGGGGGGGGCACCACTGACATTCCAAGATTTTAATTACGTTTTAGAACAAGGTTGTTTTTCAGAGTTTTT
>JARQOD010005659.1:0-46864 GCA_033576555.1 Oophaga sylvatica
TTTAGAACAAAATGTCCTCAAAAATCTGGAAACAAACTGGACTCCTCTGTCAGACACAATGTTCTCCGGAATGCCATGTAACCGAACCACATGCTGAAGGAACAAAGGCACCAATTCGGAGGAGGAAGGTAACTTAGGTAATGGCACAAGATGTTTCATCTTGGAAAACCTATCACAGATTACCCAGATAACGGTCATTCTCTGAGAAACAGGGAGGTCAGAAATAAAATCCATAGAGATATGGGTCCATGGCCTCTTGGGCACAGGTAATGGCATTAGCAAACCACTAGAGCGAGAGCGAGGCTTGGAGCGAGAGCAAGTCCCACAGGACTGCACAAATTCCCTGACGGCACGAGACAAAGTAGGCCACCAAAAGGACCGACTCACCAAGTCTCTGGTACCAAAAATCCCGGATGACCAGCCAACGCGGAACAATGAATCTCAGACATCACAATCTTCTTCCACTGGTCTGGGACAAACAATTTCCCAATAGGGCAGCGCTCAGGTTTATCCTCCTGACACCCTTCCAGAGCCAGTCTCAAATTGGGCGAGATGGAGCAAAGAACTACTCCCTCTTTCAAAATAACAGTAGGATCAGATAACTCAGGAGAGTCTGCAAAGAAACTCCTCGAGAGGGCATCCGCCTTAACATTCTTAGTGCCAGGAAGAAAAGAAACCACAAAATTAAAACGTGTGAAAAACAAGGCCCACCTGGCCTGTCTAGGATTAAGTTGCTTGGCTGATTCAAGATAAACCAGATTCTTATGGTTCGTGAGGACCACCACCTGATGTTTGGCTCCTTCCAGCCAATGTCTCCACTCTTCAAAGGCCCACTTCATGGCCAATAACTCCCGATTACCCACGTCATAATTACATTCAGTTGGAGAAAATTTTCGAGAGAAAAATGCACAAGGGTTACTCTTAGTGGTCTCTGGATCTCTTTGGGACAAAACGGCACCTGCCCCAATTTCAGAGGCATTAACATCCACCTGAAACGGTAGAGAAACATCAGGCTGCCGTAGAACAGAAGCGGAAGTGAATCTCTGCTTAAGTTCCTGAAACGCAGAGACTGCCTCAGAGGCCAATTCACCACATCAGAACCCTTTTTGGTCAAATCAGTCAATGGTTTAACAATACCGGAGAAATTACCAATAAATTTACAATAAAAATTGGCAAAACCCAAAAATCTCTGAAGAGCCTTTAATGAAGTAGGTTGGACCCAATCACAGATGGCCTGAACCTTGACCGGGTCCATTTCAATAACAGACGGAGACAAAATGAATCCCAGAAATGAGACCTTCCCTTCGCCAAAAAGAAACTTGGAGCCCTTCACATACAGTGCATTCTCTCAAAATCTGGAACACAGTCCGAACATGTTTCACATAAGAGTCCCAGTCATTGGAAAAAATCAAGATATCATCCAAATAAACAATCAGAAATTTATCCACAAAATCCCTGAAAATATCATTCATGAAGGATTGGAAGACGGAATGAGCATTAGTGAGCCCAAAGGGCATCACTAGGTACTCAAAATGCCCCTCTGGGTATTAAACACTGTCTTCCATTCATCCCCGTGCTTAATGCGAATAAGGTTATACGCCCCCCTGAGGTCAAGCTTGGTAAGCCAACTAGCATTTTTCACCCTGGAAAACAGGTCAGAAATCAAGGGTAACGGATATTGATACTTCACAGTGATCTTATTCAAGAGACGATAATCAATACACGGCCTCCATGAACCATCCTTTTGGCCACAATGAAAAAACCGGCACCCAAGGGTGAAGAGGATGGTCTGATATGACCCTTCTCCAATGACTCCTTGATATAAGATCGCATAGCATCGTGTTCAGGTACAGACAAGTTAAAAAGGCGACCTTTAGGAAATTTACCACCAGGCACTAATTCAATAGCGCAATCATAGCTCCTGTGAGGGGCAAGGATGCAGATTTACTTTCACTAAATACATCCGAAAAATCAGTCAAAAAGTCAGGAACATCCTGAGACTGGGGAGAGGCAGAAAAAACAGGAGTGTCGGCATTAACACATTGGCAGCCCCAACTGGTCACAGACACAGATTTCCAATACAAAACAGGATTATGAGACTGTAACCAAGGGAAACCTAGTACAATAATGTTATGCAGATTATACAGCACCAGAAATTTGCAACTCTCCTGATGATCTGGTTCAACTCATTATCACCTGAGTAGAAAACTGGGGTTTATTCTCCGCCAAAGGGGTAGAATCAATGCCCAGTAGGAGAATAGACTTCCGCAGGGGTATCATGGGAAACCCACAACGTTTGGCAAAGTCAAAATCCATCAGGTTAATAGCTGCTCCTGAATCAACAAAAGCCTGAGCAGAATATGTGGACAGGGAGCAAATCAGGGTAACAGTCAACAGAAATTTAGTTTGAACACTACCCAAGACAACTGAGCGTGCAAAACGTCTTCCCCGCTTAGGGAGACTGAAATAGCATGAGAGGCATCACCACAGTAGAAACATAACCCATTGCGCTTTCGAAACTCATGACGCTGAGCCCCAGAAGTCACTCTATCACACTGCATGGGCTCAGAAGCTGGCTCACAAGGCAACACTATCTCACGCATACCTCTGCGATCATGCAAACGTCTGTCAATTTGAATAGCCAATTACATAGAATCATTGAGACCAGAGGAAGCAGGGAATCCCACCATAACATCCTTTACATTCTCTGACAGCCCCTTCCGAAAAAGGGCTGCCAAAGCATCATCATTCCATTTGGTCAGGACTGCCCACTTTCGGAATTTCTGACAGTACAACTCAGCGTCTTCAAGACCCTGATTTAATGCCAACAAGGTTTTTTCAGCTTGATCAGTGACATTAGGTTCATCGTACAATAGCCCCAGAGCCAGAAAAAATGCATCAATATCATTCAAAACAGGATCCCCAGGTGTCAGGGAAAAGCCCAATCCTGAGGGTCACCACGCAGGAGAGAGATGACAATTTGAACCTGCTGTGCTGCGTTCTCTGAGGACTTAGGCTTTAAGGCAAAAAACAACACAGTTATTTTTGAAATTCAGAAATTTAGCCCGATCCCCCAAAAACAAATCTGGCATGGGAATCCTAGGTTCCACAACTGGCAACCCAGCAAGATAGGTAGCAATACTCCGAACCTCAGTGGCAAGCTGATCCACACGGCCAGACAACTGTGCAAACTCCATTGAGAGAGAGAAAAAAAAATCCTCCTCAGCACCCAGAGAAAAAGGGAAAAAATGCAACAAACAGAGAAAAAAAAATCTGACAATTCTGACAACTTTTTTTTTTCTTTCCACACTATTTTTCCCTTCTGTGGTTACCATATAATTTTCAGTATGGGCCGGTGATACTGTTGTGTTTTGGTAGCTGAGGAGAATAAGCAAAAATGGCAATACACCAGAGAGGCTGGAACCTATTAGATTGCAGTACCCTGAACTAACTACACAACTAGAGGTAGCCGTGGAGCGTTCCTAGTTGATCCTAGATGCCTCGTCACAGCCTGAGAGATAACTACATCTAAAGGCAGAAAGATGAAAGCTATCTGCCTCAGAGCAGATCCCCAAAGAAGATAGAAAGCCCCCAAACATGTAATGGCGGTTAGACAAGAAGCACGTACACAGACAGAAAATAGAATGAGCAAACGCTGGGGCCCAATCTGTCTAGACAGAAAACAGGAAAGGATACTCACTGCAATCCAAAAAAACCTTAAAAAATACCAACTCTTCTGATTGCAAAAACACCTGAGATCACACGATCTCTACCACCTAAAATCAGATCTCTGGTTTAACAAAACTAAGCCGCAGCCACTGAAAAAAACAGGAAAAAGCAAAAGAACAAATAACAGTGGCTTCAGATAAACTGAGAGGAGCACAAGCCCCAGGAGGGGACCTGGCTGACCTCCACAGAAGTGCAGGGAACAATGCAAAAAGCAAGCACAAAAATAAAAGCAGAAAATATCTTATCTGATAGCAGAAGATGCAGGCAAGACTCCGCAAACTTCCAAATGAACCAGGAACCACAATTGAGACAAGAACAATTGATCACCGGCAACCATCATGGGAGGGAACCTCCCTTATCAGACCAGTCAGCGATCCCAGATTGCCATTCCTCGCTGAAAGGCTCAGTACTGTCTGTAACCACCAGAGGGAGCCTCTGCTCAGAAACCATCTCTAGCACATTCATAACAATTCTCGTCTGGCTAGACAGACTCCAGTACTTGGTCAAGTGGAAAGGTTATGGTCAGGAGGATAATTCTTGGGTGTTTGCTTCTGACATTCATGCAGAGATTGGTTCGCACCTTTCACCTGGCCCATCCTGATCGGCCTGGTGGCTTGGGTGAGGGTTCGGTGACCCCTCCTCACTGTTGTGAACACCTTTGATCTGGCTTCTGAGGTTGAGCTCCCTGTTATGAATGAGCAGAGGCTCCCTCTGGTGGTTACAGACAGTAATGAACCTTCAAGCGAGGAATGGCAATCTGGGATCACTGACTGGACTGATATAAGGGAGGTTCCCTCTCATGATGGTCACTGGTGATCAATTGTTCTGGTCTCAATTGTGGTTACTGGTTCATTTGGAAGTTTGCTGGTGTCTTGCCTGCGTCTGCTGTTTTCAGATAAGATATTTTCTGCTTTTCTTTTTGTGCTTGCTATTTGCATAGTTTTCTGCACATTTGTGGAGGACAGCCGGGTCCCCTCCTGGGGCCTGTGCTCCTCACAGTTTGTCTGTAGCCACTGTTGTTTTTTCATTTGCTTTTTCCTGCTTTTTCAGTGGCTGCGGCTGAGATCTGATTTAGTGGGTGGCGAGATCGTGTGATCTCAGTATTTTTGTAATCAGAATTGTTGGATTTTCTGGGTTGCAGAAAGTAATCTCTCCTGTCCTATCCTATTTAGTCAGCTTGTGGCCCCAGCGTTTGCTCATTCTATTTTCTGTCTTTGTCCGTGCTTTCTTCTTGTCTAACCGCCATTACATGTTTGGGGGCTTCCTATTTTCTTTGGGGATCTGCTCCGGGCAGATAGCTTTCATCTTTCTGCCTTTAGGTGTATTTATCTCTCAGGCTGTGACGAGGCATCTAGGATCAACGTAGGAACGCTCCACGGCTACCTCTTGTTGTGTGGTTAGTTTAGGAATCTGCAACCCATTAGTTACCAACATCTCAGGTGTTCGGCTGCCCAGCTGTTGTTCCTGTCCTCAGCTACCTAACATAACAGCTCCCTCTCATGGTTGCTGCTGGTAATGCAGCTGGTCTGGCTGACAGAAGGTGTTACAGACTGGGGAGATTTAAGTGAGCAGCCTTCCCTTGGTTGTTGGCAATGATTTTGTGCTTCTTCCTGAGCCTTCTGGAAGTTCTGCTTGCTCCCTGCTTTTTCCTGCATCTTTCAGATAAGTTGTCTGTTTTACGCTGTGGCATTTTTGCTTCTCTGTTCTCTGCCCTGCTGGTGTGAGTTCAGCCAGGTTCCCCGTGGGGACCTGTGCTGGACTCTGTTTACCGTTGCCACAGTTTATTTCAGTCTGTGCTGTATTTCTAGTTCCCTGTTATTTCAGTATCTGTTTTGCATCCAGTTCACACCAGAGTTCTGATTAAGTGGGGGAGAGGTCTGTGGCCTCAGTAGCTTTGCATATCAGACGTGTTGGAATTATTCTTAGGGTTTTTGCAGGACTGAAGACAGCATATTTTCCTATTCTGTTCTATCCAGACAGTTTGGGTCCCAACATTTGCTCACTCTATTTTCTGCCTGTGTTTTGTACTTCATCTGTCTCACTTGCAATATTAGTTTGGGAGCTATCTACTCCTTTGGGGCTCTACTCCGGGGCAGTTAGCTTTGCCCTTTCTCTCTTTAGGCATAGTTAACTCTTTGGCTGTGTCGAGGCGTCTAGGGCATAGTAGGTACGTCCCACAGCTAATTCTAGTTGTGTTGTCAGTTTAGGGGTCTACAACCTGCTAAGTTACCAACCTCTCTGGGTTGCCTAGCCTATTTCTCTGTTATCCTCCTCTATTACCGAATCATAACAGAGAGCACCCACTGACCCCCGTGTCTCCACACCATCTACTCCTTTCCAAAAATCAATCAATTTTTATCTAAACCTGTATTACCAGATGGAGTGTTTAACTATGATATGGACTTTTAATATGTCCAACTGGAAAATCTCTTCTACATTTCCCCAGTTTCAATCACATCTCATTAACATGGAAGTGGGAAAAGAACTGTTAGAAGGTATTTTTTTATGGTGGATTATGAACAGTGGGAAGTCTAACACTATGGACGTTCATACACTTAAATCAGACCTGGAAAATACGGGTATATTGGAGGTAAAGGGGGAAAGATTCAGAAAAGTTTGAATTAACTCCTTGAAAAGATGTGTTTAACACTGCTGCTGTATGGTTATCTTCTGTATCACATCGCCAACATGCTACTTCAGCTTTAACCCCTTTCTGACATCAGGTGTATATTTACATCAATGTCAGACTCCCTCTTTGATGTGGGCTCTAGCAGTGAGCCCACATCTTTCCCGGGACTTGTCTGCTGTTTTGCCGCTGACAGCGGCATTTAAATAGCACTTCCGGCAATTGCATCGGAAGTAACCACATTGGTGACCTGCGTCACATGATCGCGGGTCACTGCTGTCGGCATGACGACCCGAGGTCTCCTGTAGACCTCTATGGTTGTCAGTGCCGGATAGCTGCGAGCGCCACTCAGTGTCGCTCATAGCAAGTCAGCAGTTCTACTGCGTAGAGGCAAACTGATCATTCCCTGTTTGTAGCAGAGCCGATCCAGTTGTGGCAGCTTCTATTGAAGTATGCAAAAAAAGTTAAAAAAAAAAAAAAGTTTAAAAATGTAACAAAAAAATATAAAAGTTCAAATCACCCCCTTATGCCCCATTCAAAATAAAAAAAAATAAAAAAAACAAAACATGCACATATTTGATGTCGCGGCATTCAGAATCACCCGATCAATAAAATAAAAAAAAAGGATTAACCTGATCGCTGAACGGCGTAGCGAGAAAAAAAATTAACACCAGAATTTTTTTGGTCACCACAACATTGCATTAAAATGCCATAACAGGCAATCAAAAGATCGTATCTGCACTAACGTGGTGACATTAAAAACGTCAGCCCATCCCGCAAAAATTAAGCCCTCACCCAACCAGAGATCACAAAAAATGGAGATGCTACGGGTATCAGAAAATGTCGCAATTTTTTTTTTGTTAAGCAAAGTTTGGAATTTTTTTTTCACCACTTAGATAAAATAGATCCATGACATGTTGGCGTCTATGAACTCAATGATCTGAACAATCATAATAGCAGCTCAGTTTTAGCATTGAGTTAATCTAGCAAAAAAGCCAAACAAGAAACAAGTGTGAGATTGCACTTTTTTTGCAATTTCACTGCACTTGGCATTTTTTCCCCCGTTTTCTAGTACCGGATATGGCAAAACCAATGGTGTCGTTCAAAAGTAGAACTCGTCCCACAAAAAACTAGCCATCACAAAAAAAAAAAAAGTTATGGCTCTGGGAAGGAGGGGAGTGAAAAACGAAAACTCAACCCCTTAACTCCCAGAGCGATTTTTGGTTTTAACAGTGAACGGGAATCTCAAGTGTTGAAAACACGTCTAGAAATTCTCGTGGAATATTCCACCTGTGATGATACTGGAAGCTCCATGTCTTGTGCTGTGCGAGAACTACAGTCCTCATTTTTCTTTTGCTGCTGACAGCCCACAGAGCGAAGTTCCCCCCTCCCTCTCTCACGCTTCTCATCAACCTCCCAGCCTGCACACAAGTAGTGTAACCTGAGTTGCCAGTGCTGGAGTTTTCCCGCCTCACCGCAGGGGGTCCCTATTGTCTTCACATGTGCTGTCCCTCCATGGCAGCCATTATGAGGATTCATTCTTTTGGCTTATAACACGGTGGGAAGTTGCGTCAGAAACACGAAAGTCACTGTTCTGAAACATGCGCCGACAGGCATCGTTCCCGTGGTACTGGTGAACCCGTAACTCCAACAGAACCCGAGAAATGGAATTCTCGGATGCCCCATGAGCTATTCCACCCAAGTTTGGGCTCATTTGAACCGTCATTTCAAAGTAAGCTCATTGATAGGTCTGCCACTCTTCTGCGAGGTTCTCAGGATGAAGTATGCTCCTGATAATCTCCCAGGGCTTAAACCATAACTTTCAGCCTGGGGAGGTGGCCAGGAAAACCATCCCCTTTTGTTAGGTCAGCAGCCCACATGTATAAGTCTGGTGGTGAGCCCCCCCCTTAGTCATTCCTTGCTGTGACGTCTTGACTAAGAGATCTGCAAATGAACTATGACGTGTGGCTCCTCCCCCAGCCTGGCTTGCCTGTAAATGATATAACTACCATGTGAGTGATTTTCATCTTTAATCCTATTTTATTTCTGACTGCCTTGTACATAACTATATTGCCTCAGCTTGTTACATCTTTTTTATATTGTATAAGCACTGCCTGTTTTTTAAGGAATAAACCTATAAAATTATTAGTTTGATTCTCCTGCTCTATAAACGAATTTGCACGTGCCTGAAGTACTACGCTACTGTTTTGGGGTTGCTACGGACCCTCTTGATAAATTGTTCCTTAAGTAAATCGTAGCTGGTGGCAGCTTAAAAGAAGGGGTGTAAAGTGTTGACCTATGGGGTGGCGTTGGCAGTGACGGAGCGGGTCTTATAAGAGTATTGCCTGGCTGCGGCCCGGAGTAATTATAATTCCCTCACTGCAGCGTGCCCAATAGCCACACACATCCAAGTGACCCGTCTGGCGACTAATTATCCTAGGTGCAGTTCCCTGACTGACCTGAGGGTAAGGGGGCGCCAGAGAGCTGCAAGTTCCTAAGTGGAAGTGGGATAATTATAAATCCCTGCAGTTTACTGGGTCGGACGGCAGCAGCCGTTGTGTGTGTGCGCGTTTTCGTCACATTTGCGGCACGGAGGGATCACAAGCCGTGATACCCCGGGCTACCGTGTGGCGGACCGTGTGCACGTTTCATCTCATGTGGTGGCAGCGGTGGGATTATAGAGCATTAGTGATCTGGTTTGAGCAATCATTCCATTCACTAAAAAACTTGCATGGTTCTTTAGGGACCCTGCAACTAAAGTTTTGGAGAACAGACTCAGTGTTTATTAGTCCTGAGTAGTGTTGAGCGATACTGCTTGGTATCGGAAAATATCGGATCGGAATGCAGTCGCCGATATCACTAAATATCGCCGATATCCGATTCCGATAGCGGAAGTCCCATGTAAGTCTATGGGAACAAAATATCGACATTAAAAAAAAACATTCTTGCCTTGTTGGTTAATTGTACATGAAGGAAAACAACAAAGAGTAATGTAGAATGTATTGGGGGAGGTGAGGAGACAATAAAGGCATACATGTTTAACCCAATGCATTGGAATAGCATTAATATATATAATATATATTTTTTTTAAAATACGTTTGCATTGACTAACAAATTGACAATGTTGTTAACCTTTTTTCTATTTTGGCAAATATGTATGTTTCACAACTTCCATGCTCTTCATCTTTTTAACTTTTGCCAGTGCCACACTTTCTCCTTCATAATCTTCAGCAGCATCATCTTTCTCATCAAATTATTCTTCATCTTCACCTTCTTAATCTTCTTCTTAAACTTCTTGCTATTCATGTTTTTGTTTACATTACTCATATTGTTATTATTAAACTAATTAATCTTCTTCATATTCAAATTCTTCATCTTCTTCCTCTTCATCTTCTTCATCATATTCTTATTTGTGACAGAGATTCCTGTACTTGTAATCTGTAAAAGTATGAATTGTTCATCCTTCCGTTCTTGCTGTCACAAAAGATTTAAATTACAACAGTATTTGTCCGTGTTCAGTTTAGCCTGCAGCAGCAGGCATTTTCCAGGGGCACCACGAGGAGGAACGGACTCACCCCCATACACTGCTTAGTCTTCTTCTGCTTATAATTTAGAGCATATATTTTGCTCTTCATTTTGGTCTTATACTTCATGTTCTTCTGCTTTTTGATCTTCTGCTTATTGTTCTTCTGTCTCTTGTTCTGTATCTTGTAGTTTGTCTTAACCTTCTTTGTCCTGTTGGTGATCTTCTTCTGGGTAATCTTTTATTTTTTCTTTGTGATGGTGTTCAGGCTGGTTGGCTTCCTGATTGTCGTCCTTGTTGTCATCTTCTTCTGGGTGGTCTTTAAGGTCGTCTAATTTCCGAGAACCAGCTGACGTTACTGGAACCCTGACGGGTATGACATGGAGCAAGAGACAATGGAAGTAACGAGGACCAGCTGACTGTGCTGGAACCCGGACGGGTAGCAGAAGGAAAAGAGGCAATGTCACAACCGAGTACCAGCTGACGTTACTGTGACACGGTTACTAAGCAGGAGGTACCTGTGCTCCAAAGCACTACCAAGGACCAGCAGACGTTGCTGGAACTCGGATACGGAGATGGAGGCACCTAGGCCAAAGGCACTGGGGAGAACCAGTTGACGGTTCTGGACCCCGGACGGGTAGCAGAAGGAAAAGAGGCAATGTCACATCTGAGTACCAGCTGACGTTACTGTGACACGGTTACTAAGCAGGAGGTACCTGTGCTCCAAAGCACTACCAAGGACCAGCAGACGTTGCTGGAACTCGGATACGGAGATGGAGGCACCTAGGCCAAAGGCACTGGGGAGAACCAGTTGACGGTTCTGGACCCCGGACGGGTAGCAGAAGGAAAAGAGGCAATGTCACAACCGAGTACCAGCTGACGTTACTGTGACACGGTTACTAAGCAGGAGGTACCTGTGCTCCAAAGCACTACCAAGGACCAGCAGACGTTGCTGGAACTCGGATACGGAGATGGAGGCACCTAGGCCAAAGGCACTGGGGAGAACCAGTTGACGGTACTGGACCCCGGACGGGTAGCAGAACGCACCCATGAAAATGTAAGTTGACAGGACGCAAGCCGTCCGCAGTTACCGAATCACACAGTCCTACAGTGGGTGCTTGTCCTATTGTCACAATGGAAACCGCCTTTATTTACATATCCCACAGCACACATAGGAATCACCTAAACTGCAGGCACCATAGAGTCGGCTAACCCGAATGCAACACGACAGCACAACTTATTGGAGGATAATTGACGTTCACACTGCCAGGAAACAGCTGTCGTGCTGTAACCAGGCTGGCCAGGAGTCAGTACCCCTGCCAATTACTTCCGAGCAACAAATAGCGGTGTTGTAGCCCAGGGAGTAGAGTTCAGGTGGTAGAAAGATGAACATAACAGGAGACATGGAAAACGTTGCCAAACAGTTATTTAATCTGAAAACGGACAGGCAAATTCAGGTGAGATCCATGCCTTGTTCATTTTCAGAAAAGTAAGCCGGTCTACATTCTCTGAGGATAGTCGCATGCGACAGTCTGTTACTACACCACCTGCAGCACTAAAGACGCGCTCAGATAATAAACTGGCAGCAGGGCAAGCCAGCACCTCCAATGCATACTGGCTAAGCTCTGGCCATGTATCCAACTTAGAGACCCAAAATTTGAAAGGGAAAGAGGCATCTGGGAGTACACTTAGAGGGAAAGCCAAGTAGTCTGTCACCATCTTACGGAAACGTTTCTTCCTGGTGACTGGAGCCGTCTCGGATGGTGTAGACCTTGCTGGCGCTGTCACAAAACTTCGCCACATTTCTAAAATACAGCTCTTGCCCTGTGCAGAGGCGCTGCTTCTGCTCCCTCTTGTTGTAGAGGTGTCTACACTGCCTCGACGCACAGAGCTGCTTTGTAAAGCAGTAGCAGCAGCAGCTCTCTCGGCTGGAATGTACAACAGTATGGATTGCACCAGTGTGTCTTGGTACTCCTGCATTTTACGTTCCCGGTTCACCGGTGTGATGAGGGTTTGTAAGTTGTCCCGGTATCGAGGGTCTAGGAGGGTGTACACCCAATAATCTGACGTGGTGAGAATGTGGGCGATGCGGCGGTCGTTTCTCAGGCAATGAAGCATGAAATCAACCATGTGCTGCAGACTCCCAACTGGCCAACAAAAGCTGTCCTCTGGAAGAGGCGTCATCTCTGCCTCCTCTGCATCACCCCACCCTCGCTCTACATACTGACTACAGCGTTGTGTACCTCCCTCTGTAGGGATTTTTCCTCCTCCATTGACTCCTCCTCCTCATCCTCCTCACAAAGTGAGCCCTGCCCAGCCCTTTGTGAGGAACCACGGTGCGCTGACTGTCCTGAAGGTATTTTAATTTGTGACTCCTCATCCACCTCTTCCAAAACCTCTTCCTTTAGTGCTTTCAGTGATTTCTGAAGCAGGCAGATAAGGGGGACAGTCATGCTGACTAGTGCACTCGCCATCCGCGTTGAGACATCAAACGCACGCAAAACGTCACAGATGACCTTCATAGAGCCCACTCAGTAGTGGTGAAGTGTGAACGGCGCAAATTGCGAGTTGATTGCGCCTGTTGCAGCTGATACTCCATTACTGCTGGCTGCTGTTCACACAACCGCTCCAACATATGTAACGTGGAATTCCACCTGGTGGGTACGTCACATATGATGCGATGTTCAGGAAGGCGAATCTGACTTGCAGAGCTGCAATGCGCGATCTGGCCATGCTGGAACGTCGCAAGTGAGCGCACTCTAGGCGGACCTTGTGCAGCAGTGCATCAAGATCCGGATAGTCCCTCAAAAAACTCTACACGACCAAGTTCAGCACATGTGCCAGACATGGTATGTGAGTGAGGTTGCCAAGGCCCAGAGCTGCCACCAGATTTCGGCCATTGTCACACACTACCAAGCCTGGCTGGAGATTAGCTGACAAAAACCACACGTCGCTCTCCTGCTTGATGGCATCCCACAGCTCCTGCGCTGTGTGGCTTCGATTTCCCATGGGAATTAATTTCAGGATAGCCTGTTGACGTTTGGCCACGGCTGTGCTCATATCGGTCGCAACAGGTAAGCGTTCACGGGTCCATGTGGAGGTATACCGTGACGGCTCGTGCAGCGATGATTCTGAGGAACGGGAGTAGGAGGAGGAATCAATGTGTACAGACTGGATTCCTGCAAACCTTGGAGTTGGCAGAACACGTACAGCGCCACTGGCAAGATCTGTACCCGTTCCACAACATTGACCCAATGGGCAGTGAGGGAAAGGTATCGTCCCTGGCCATGGGTACTGGTCCACGCATCGGTGGTCAGGTGGACCCTGCTACTGACGGCGTTTAGTAGCGCATGTTTAATGTTTCCCTCGACATGTTTTTGCAGAGCAGGGACGGCTTGCCTGCTGAAATAAAATCGGCTTGGCACATTATATTGTGGGACTGCCAATGCCATAAAGTTCCTGAAACTGTCAGTCTCCACCAGCCTGAATGACAGCATTTCAAGGGACAGGAGTTTTGCAAGGCCAGCATTAGAGCCTGTGCTCGTGGATGGTTTGCCGAGTATGGCCGTCTTTTATCCCATGCCTGTGCTACCGATGGCTGTTTTGTGGCCTGGGAGTGTGAGGATGACAGGGAACTTGCAGCTGTGGGTGCAATAACACTGGGTCTCTGGACAACAGTGAAAGAGGTTCTTCCATGCCGATCCTGTGAGGAAGCCGAACCAGCTGTGTGTGAGCTGGAGCAAGAGGCTCCAACACGACCTGAAGATGTAGGTGCTGCTGAAGGTTGGCCTACATCTCCAGTGTGTCTTTGTAACTCAGCTACGTGCTTTGTCCGTACATGTTTCCACATATTTGTGGTATTCAGGTTACTGATATTTTTACCTCTTAACTTTTTGCTTACACAGCTTGCATTGAACATAGCAAATATCATCTACAACTCTGTCAAAAAAGGACCACGCAGTGCAAGTCATGGAGCGCCAATTTTGACATTTCTAACACAACTGCTCCCAACAGGTGCCAAACTGGAGGCTACAGGCAAGCGAGTCTGCAGCCTACCTCTCCCTCCTCTTTGTACCGTTGGGCCAATCTCTTCCTCAGAGCTGCTCCCACCACCTTCCTGCTGCTCACGCCATGTTGGGTCTCGGACTTCATCATCTCCAGTACCCTCTTCCAACACCTGCTGCTGTTGGGTGGTCTGGCCAGCACCATGCTCAACAGAAAATGGCAACTGAGTCTCATCATCATCAGATGCGTTCTGCGGTGTGCTGACCATCGGCACTGGCTCACCCGCCTCTTCACATTCAGAGAGACACAGCTGTTGCGCATCACTGCATACTGCCTCTTCTTCACATTCCAGAATGCTGCTTGGCTGGGCCCCTGTTTGCAAGGCAACAGATTCTGAGAACAGAAGCAGAGACTCAGCTGGCTCCAGTTCAGAACTCTCTGACTGCCTGGGCAATTTGGCAGGCGGTGAAGAGACAGATGGTTGTTCAACAGTGCTGTGTTCCTGAGAGGAGGTGGAAGGAATTGAAGTCGATGCATTGGCTGCCATCCAACCAACAACGGCTTCAATTTGTTCTTCCCGCAGCAAGGGGGTACGCTGAGCTCCTACCAAAGTGCGCATAAAGGAACACTGACGGGGGAAAACTGGTGGATGCTGTGTCACTGGGTGCGGCAGAAGCCACAGAATCCCCACGTCCTCTCCCTGCTGAAACTCCACGGCCACGACCACGTGCCTTACTCCCTGCCTTCTTCATCTTGGTAGATTGATAAAGAAAGTCAGAAAAGTTATAAGGCCTAAGTGTGGTTATTACGCAGAGACTGAAGTGAACACTGAAACACAACTGTTCACAATCTGTGAAAGGCTACTCCTTTGTCTACTTCTATAGTGTTTGCAACCAATGTATTGGATACGGATGGAAGCGCGTCACACTAATAGTTAAATTGCATGGAGCAGCAAGAATTACACTGAAGAAAAAAAAAAAAGTCTGTGAGTGACACGTGCAGATGCCTACAGACAGCGTTGCATGCAGAGCAAACTGCAGCGTCACCTGCACTCACACACACCTTGCAGAGCTGTTAAAACAACACTGCAGGCAAAAGGAAGCTTTACACAGCGGTTGGTGATAGCCTGCCTACAGCACAGTACAGTAAATCGCAATCTCTAACTGTCCCTCAGAGCCAGCACAGCAGCGTTCTGTCCCTTACTGAATTCACAGCACAGTGACGCTAAAATGGCGGCGGCGCCTTTTATACACTGACTGAAGAAAAAAAAAAAAAAAAAAGAGTCTGTGAGTGACACGTGCAGATGCCTACAGACAGCGTTGCATGCAGAGCAAACTGCAGCGTCACCTGCACTCACACACACCTTGCAGAGCTGTTAAAACACTGCAGGCAAAAGGAAGCTTTACACAGCGGTTGGTGCTAGCCTGCCTAGAGCACAGTACACTAAATCGCAATCTCTAACTGTCCCTCAGAGTCAGCACAGTAGCGTTCTGTCCCTTACTGAATTCACAGCACAGTGACGCTAAAATGGCGGCGGCGCCTTTTATAGTGCATTCTGACATCATTTCAGCATCCAATCACAGACATGCCATTAGTTAACATGACCGCAGCAGTACAGGATGTGCCCACACTTCTTAGGATTCCTCATTGGCTGACTAAAATCACATTGCCTCTCAAAGAATTATGGGAACTTCCGATTCCGGTATACGATATATGGAAAATATCGAAACAAATTATCGAAAGGCCGATAGAGCTAATATCGGCCGATACCCGATACTTGCAGTATCGTATCGCTCAACACTAGTCCTGAGGCAATTGTGTGTACTTGCGGTTACCCCTCCCTTCTCTTTGTTTTTCTATCCTATCTTTATTTGGCAATGGCGAGGATGGGAGAAGCGTGGTGTAAACTGCAGAAAAGGGACACTCTTGCTGGAATATGCATTTCCCGGGGCCTTGACCCCATGGGCCAAACCAAAACTCAACTGATTCAGGTCCTGATGGCACAGGACCACGCTGAGAGCGTGGCGGGCGCAGGAGCCGGCCCAAGCCAAGGTGGTGCTGCAGCTGAGGCCCAAACCCTGCATGCTTACACCCAGGCGGGTTGGACCCTTACCTGCAGGCGGCCCTGGAGGGACTCCCCACCGACGACCGGGAGGAGCGCCTGAAGCTGATCCAGCAATACCAGCAGGAGGCCCGAGCCGAGCGCCAAGCCCAGCGGGAGGCTGAGAGAGCCGAGCGGGAGGCTGAGAGAGCCCGAGCCGAGCGGGAAGCCCAAGCGCAGAGAGCCCATGAGCTGGAGATGGTCCAGCGAGGGGGATGCTCCCCACCGCCCGGAGCGGTACACCCAGTAGCTCTCAGAGTCCGAAGCCCAGGCCGGAGCACTTTCCCGTGATGGAAAAGGACGGAGACTTGGACACTTTTCTGCGGGCCTTTGAGAAAGTCTGCAGACAGTAATAGCTGCCTGACGACCAATGGGCCAGGTACTTGACCCCCGGGCTAAAGGGCAAAGCTTTGGAGGCGTTCGCTTCCCTCACGTCAGATCAAGACAGTGACTATGAGGCCATCAAGCAGGCCCTGATTGCCAAGTACCAGCTAACCCCTGAGGTATACCGAAAGAAGTTCCGGAACCTCCAACGTGGCCCACACGACAGTTATAGCGATGTGGTGCAAGGACTCAGGAACCACTTTGACCAGTGGATCCATGGACTGTCAGTTGACACCTTTGAGGAGCTGAAAGACCTGATGATCAAAGACCAGTTCCTGCATCTGTGCCCAGCTGAGGTCCGACAGTTCATCCTGGACCGAGAACCGGAGGATGCGGTCACAACAGCACGGATCGCCGACAGCTATGAGGCCAACCGAAAACCCGAATTGCGGAAGCCCGTCACCGCCCGCTGGGGAGGGGGTAAGCCTGCAACCAACCTCAGTGCCCCTGCCAGTCATCCCTCTGGAGGCACTATCCCCTTTGCCAGCGCCAGGCCTACATCAGACCCCCGCCAGTGTTTCTCCTGTAAACGGACAGGACACATCAGCGCCACCTGTGCGGAGAGGCAGAAGAACCCCCCAGCCAAGGCCTCCGGGCCCAACGCCTCTGTCCTTTTGGTGGGTGGTGTGGTGGGGAGGGTTGATGACAACGTGCAGCCCGTCCGCGTGGGGGCCCGTCTTGCTACAGGCCTCAAGGACACCGGGCTGAACGAACCCTCATCCGACCCGAACTGGCGGCCCCTGAAGAGTTGATTCCGGGGAAAACCTTAACTGTCACAGGGATTGGGGGCGTCCACTACCCCTTGCCGATAGCCCGAGTTTCCATTGACTGGGGTGCCGGGAGCGGGGTGAAGGAAGTGGGGGTGTCCGAAAACCTGCCCACTGATGTTTTATTGGGGACTGATCTGGGGAGGATGGTCGCGTACTATGTCCCTGACACCCCTCCCCAATCTGATAATCAGGTTAACGTTAACCATGATGTCGATGTTGATGATGATGGGAAACTGATTGTGTTACCTGCCAATGCTTTGCGAAGTGAATATGCAACTGATAACCTTTCTTTCCCTAGGAATGATGCTGATAGTGATGTATCTGTGCCATCGGAACCTGTTAACCCGTTCTCTGAAGTGGTAGATGTGTCAACAGGTACCGGAGCGTTCAGCCACGTCGCTCTGCGGAGTGAGACGGCTGAGGAACCCCTAGCAGGAGCAAACGACAGTGCTCAAGGAAATGGGGAAGTGCATGGGAACCGTGAGGAAGGTGACGCCATGACACTGACCAGTGCCACCGAGGAAGGTAACTGGCCCATAAGTAGCACTGCTCCTGAAGTGTTGGGGGTGGATGGGGAGGTAGAGCCCATAGCAGCGCAGGCTGATGGGTCTGTAGAAATCCCCGGGGAGACGGCATATGTAGCTGCTGTCACCCGCAGTCAGAGTGCCCGGATCGCAGGTAGCGCCCTGCCATCTGGACCCTCCTCCGCTACAGGAGAGACTGAACCAGAGGTGGACCCAGAGCCGGTCCCAGAGGGTCCCAGTGAGGAAGGAACCCTGACATCACTTCTGGCTGCCTCCAGCCAGGAGTTCCAGGCCGCTCTGCACTCAGATGCGAGCCTGGAGAACTTGAGGCACCTCGCCGAGACGCCCACCTCCGTGACTGATAAGGAGAGGGTGTTCTGGGAACGAGGAAGGTTGTACCGGGAGACAGTACCCGGAGACTCCCAAAAGGAGTGGTTGAGGGAAAAACAGCTGGTCGTCCCGCACCAGTTCCGAGGTGAGTTGTTGAGGATTGCCCATGAGATTCCACTCGCTGGACACTTGGGGGTCAGCAAAACTAAGGCACGGTTGTCTCAACACTTCTATTGGCCCAAGATGGGGACAGATGTGACTAACTACTGCCGCTCCTGTATCACCTGTCAAAGAGTGGGGAAGGTGGGGCCTGCTCTTAAGGCTCCCCTGATCCCGTTGCCAGTGATAGAGGAGCCTTTCCAGAGAATCGCGGTGGACATTGTGGGCCCGCTGGCCGTCCCCAGCCGCTCTGGAAAGCAATACATCCTTACTGTGGTAGACTACGCTACCCAGTACCCAGAGGCAGTAGCTCTGTCCTCAACTAAGGCAGATAAGGTGGCGGATGCACTGGTGACCATCTTTTCACGGGTAGGATTTCCCAGGGAGATGCTTACCGATCGAGGGACCCAATTTATGTCTCGCCTAATGAAGGCTCTCTGCAGCAAAATGCAGGTGACGCGTATGGTATCGAGTGCGTATCACCCACAGACCAATGGTTTGTGTGAATGCTTTAACGGTACCCTCAAACAGATGCTTCGCATGCTGGTTGAGACCCAGGGATGCGATTGGGAGCGGTACCTCCCACACCTGCTGTTTGCCTACAGAGAAGTCCCGCAGGCCTCGACGGGGTTCTCCCCCTTTGAGCTCCTGTATGGCAACCGAGTCCGGGGACCCCTTGGGTTGATAAGAGAATCCTGGGAAGATGAGCCAAACCCCACGGAAGTGTCCATCGTGGATTATGTCATGCGCTTCCGCGACAAGATGCAGACCTTGGCGCAGTTGGTGCATGACAACATGACGCAGGCTCAGGCTGACCAAAAGCACTGGTACGACCAGATTGCCCGGGAGCGGACCTACCAGGTGGGTCAAAAGGTGTGGGTGCTGGTCCCCGTACCAAAGGATAAGCTTCAGGCAGCCTGGGAAGGCCCGTACGTCGTGCACCAACGGCTCAACCCAGTCACCTACGTGGTCACGCTTGACCACACTCGGGGTAGGCGCAAGGCCTTTCACGTCAACATGATGAAGGCCCATCACGAACGTGAAGCCTGCGTCCTACCGGTCTGCAACCTGCCCGAGGATGGGGAGGAGGATCCCCTCCTGGACATGCTGGCCCAAGCCAAGGCCAATGGGTCCATTGAGGACATGGAGGTAAATGCCTCGCTAACCGCCTCCCAGCGGTTGCAGTTGCTGACCACTCTGGAACCCTTCCGGGCCGAGTTCACTAACCGACCCGGAAGGACCAAGTTGGCAGTCCATGAGGTGGACACCGGGAATCACGCCCCGTTACGGCGGACCCCTTATCGGATCTCTGAGGAGGTGCAGCAGATTATGCGCCAGGAGATCCATGAGATGTTGCAGCTGGGGGTGATCCGGCCGTCCAAAAGCGCGTGGGCCTCACCTGTAGTTCTCATGTCAAAAAAGGATCGGACCACCCGGTTCTGCGTGGACTACAGGGGGCTCAACGCCATCACTACCTCTGATGCGCACCCAATGCCACGCATCGAGGATCTGCTGGAGCGGTTGGCGAATGCCAAGTACATATCCAACATGGATTTAAGCCGGGGATACTGGCAGATTCCCCTGAGCCCTGCGGCGCAGGAGAAATCCGCCTTTATCACCCCTTTTGGACTGTACGAGTCCACGGTCATGCCTTTCGGCATGAAGAATGCCCCTGCTACTTTTCAGCGGACGGTCAACCACCTGTTTCAGGGACTGGAGGAGTACGCTGTGGCGTACCTGGACGACATTGCCATCTTCAGTTCCACCTGGGAGGAACACCTTCAGCATCTCCAGGAGGTGCTCAAGCGTATTCACCAGGCAGGTCTGACCATCAAGCCGGGAAAATGCCAGATGGGCATGAGGGAGGTCCACTACCTGGGGCACCGGGTAGGCGGGGGTTCCATGAGTCCAGAGCCCGAGAAAGTGGACGCGATCGTGTCCTGGCCCACCCCCAGGACCAAAAAGCAGGTGAAGTCCTTCCTGGGCACTGCAGGGTACTATAGGCGTTTCGTACCGAACTATAGCGCCATTGCAAAACCCTTGACGGACCTCACCAAGGGCGGTCTACCCCAAACAGTCAGCTGGACAGATGGCTGTGAGGCGGCATTCCGAGCTTTGAAAACAGCCCTGTGCAGCTCTCCAGTGTTCAAAGCCGTCGACAGCAGTCGGCCATTCCTGGTACAGACTGACGCCAGCGAATTTGGCCTCGGTGCTGTACTCAGCCAGGTTGATTCTGGGAACCAGGAGCACCCCGTGTTGTACCTGAGCCGGAAACTTCTGCCAAGGGAAGTGGCATACTCCACCATCGAGAAGGAGTGCCTGGCCATGGTCTGGGCACTGCAACGTTCGCAGCCCTACCTGTACGGGCGCACCTTCCAGGTGGTCACCGACCACAACCCTCTGAGCTGGCTGCACACAGTGTCCGGAACCAATGGTAGGTTGCTACGCTGGAGCCTTGCCCTACATCAGTATGATTTTGCCGTACAACACAAGAAAGGCAGCGATCATGGGAATGCTGATGGGTTATCACGACGTGGCAAACCCGCTGAGGTGCGCATGTTGGATTACCGACAGGTCATGCCTCCGTAGCGCCCTCTAAGGGGGGAAGGTGTGATGATACTGGAAGCTCCATGTCTTGTGCTGTGTGAGAACTACAGTCCTCATTTTTCTTTTGCTGCTGACAGCCCACAGAGCGAAGTTCCCCCCTCCCTCTCTCACGCTTCTCATCAACCCCCCAGCCTGCACACAAGTAGTGTAACCTGAGTTGCCAGTGCTGGAGTTTTCCCGCCTCACCGCAGGGGGTCCCTATTGTCCTCACATGTGCTGTCCCTCTGACGGGGTCGTCTCGTCAAACACTCGTCCTCCAGTCACTCCAGATTAGATTAAGTGCATGGGTCGACCAATCAAAGTATGAGTCAGACACAAGGCTGGTTCAAACTTAGAGCACGCTCAAGAATGGTACTAGTGGCACCGATCTCAGCAATGTCCTGTCTTTATTAGCATACATGGGGTTATATAGACATAACAAACAGGATGACCCACGTGGGGTAAGCTATATTCATCTAATATCCGGCCAGCCCTGATTGGCCCATGTCTCCAGACAGATGTTGATGTCGTCTTCAATGGTTAAATGTCATTGTGGTCGTCATCAATGGCTTGATCCAACTTCGTCTCTCAGAAGTAGGCGTTGATCTGGGTCAATGTCTCAGGAGCAGATGTTGGCGGATACTGGTGCTATCTTTGAACTAAGTTTCGATATGAATCATGCGAGGTAAGGAAAATACTTGTCTTCAGAGCACAGAATAGAGGCAGAGCACACAAGCATATATATATATATATATGGAAATATAAGAATATAGAAATGGACATATGACATTAGACATTGGGCATATTATAATTGTCCTTTGCAATTGCAATCATGGGCAAACTGTTTATGTTTAGCACCTACCATCTCTGATTAATTATGTCTTGTTCAAGCAGGTTATAAAATGTAACGACAGGAAATGTAGCCGCGTGGGCTCATTTCTATGTCTATGTATTCTGCAGATATAAAGTTCATGTAAAGTTCAACCATTACATTTCCTTGTTGTGGTCTTGTCCAGACGTCGTGACATTTCCTCAGAGGAAACGAGTGTGGGTGTAGGTCGATGCTGGTGTAATCTTAGCTGAAGCATTGTTATATTTGATATATCTGGTTTCACTCGACAAGGAAAATTTATGTTTCAAATGGATGCAGAACACAAAATGGTGGTAAAGCACATGTAAGCATATATATGTGTGTATAAAGTAGGAAAGTATATTTTACCTTGACAATCCCCCCTAAACACTAAATTTTCCCTTGACGAGGTGACCTTTGAGACTGTCCATGTGTGGGGAGAGGGGAGGTGGATTTCTTCACCCAGCTACCTCAGAGACTGCCCCCTTATGGGGCGCCCCCAGACAGCTGGGTCCCTATGTTGGTTAAAACATGGAGTTCTCCCATCTGTCCCTAAACTAACTCTTTTGATTGTATCGCGTCATAGAGGGTTTTGCCAAGAGGATCAGGCGGGGTATATTGTTCCATATCCCCTACATTCATATACATCTCTTCCTGAAAAATGAAGGTACCTGAGGAGTCAGCTGCCTTGGTTACAATCTTCCTGTATATGGGTACCACGCAACATAGGATTATCAATCCTATGACTAAAAGTCCCATTACCACCAAATAGGCCTGTTGGAGAAATCCTTTAAAGCCTCCCAACCATTCTGAGAAGAAAGAAGTATCAACTCCTGCATTCTCTTTCACCTCCTTAGCCAGCTTCTTAATTTTTGTGAGGGCTATCATAATTTTTCCATCATCCCCAGAGTTTTGAGGGATATAAGTACAACATTCTTCCCCTATCATCTCACAGACCCCACCTTTCTCAGCTAGGATCATATCAATAGCCAGTCTATTTTGGAGAGTCATTCTTGTATTGGGGCCCAGTTCCTCAACTATGCCCTGGAAAGCATCTTGACTAAAATTGATAAATCTTTGCTCGGTGTAGTATATATAGTTTATCCAGTCTACATTGTAATTGATTTGTACCTGGGGAATAATAGAGCGGAAACCTGCATAAATCTGATTTTGGGCTTTGTATTCATCTGGGACCCCCCTTGGAACTCCTATGGAGTCTATATAAACTTTGGGATCCTCAGCATAACCAAGATGTAGTTGATCTAGGCTCCTTTTGCTTCTGGATGTTAATGAAGTGGACATTTCAGGGTTGTGACTACTAGGGTCATCCCAGGGCATGATTTTGAATTGCATTGTTAATTTCACCAAAGTGCATTGCCCAGTCCAAGTTACAGGGAGTTTGGACCTAATTCGCCCATCTCCACAGAGCCAGTGTATGTCATACATGTATCTGGAATGGTTGGTCAGTAAGGCTGCTTCTAGAGTCTCGTTGTTCTTACAAAAACCTTCCTTAAAGATGCCCAGAGAAGGGCCTTTAGAGTTATCAGGGAGTAGCAGGTATAATTGTCAGTAGTGACAATTACATTACCCGGACCCTATTTTTACCTTTTTCCCTAACAAGAGGAATATAGGCAGGGCAGGCACTGCCATTGGACCCCTTCAGGAGTCTAAGCAGACAGAGGGTTATGGTGTGGTCAGCCGGGAAGGCATGAGTATACAGATGAGCGTTTGGAGCTGCACAGGCAACACACCCTATTGATATATTTTGAACTTTAACATTATATCTAACCCATTCGATCCAGAGATTTTTACGGGGACCGATTTGGGAAAAGACATCTCCCCTTTCGAGCCCTGGGATTGGAATTACTTCATCAATTAGCTGTTGTAACTTGTCAGGGGCTGGAGTGGGTTTTGTTTTTATATCCTTCAGACACATGTATCCATATTTATCTCCAACACTTGCATAAGGATACATGCTTAAATAATATTTTCCCAAATCTGCAGGCTGAGGGTTTTCCAATTTTAATATCATTTCCCATTACAGGCCACCCACCCATGTGAACCGATTAGCTCTACCTTACCTACATCGATAAGTGTTAGTCTGGTTTTTAGAGGCTTGCCATTCTTATCTTTGCTATCCATAGCCTCTTTAGGCTTGTAACCCCAGTCGGTCCCTGTGTTCCATCTGGCATCTGACCAGGAATAGCACTTATCATTTCCTGGCCTAGTTGGACACATATAAAAATTGTCTGGGCAACTAAAATAACCTCTTATAACTTGATTTCTCGTAAAGTTCCAGACATTGACTGGGCTATCCATATTGACCCAGAAATTGAGACACCACCCATAAACAGTAGGAGCAAACAAAGCTGCGGAAAGGATATATATGGACAACTTCATGATTGTTGACCAGTCTTGTCTCTTTTGCAGTGAGAGTCGTGAATCCAGGTGCTCTTGCCCTCAAGCTTCAGAGCGGTTGGCGTGGTCAGGATCACGGTGTAGGGACCTTCAAATCTGGGTTGGAGGCAGTCTTTCCTCACAAACTTTTTCACATACACCCGGTCACCAGGCGAGAAGTTGTGCACCGTGTCACCTGTGGATTCTGGGAGAGAAGCAGACACTATAGAATGGGTGTTAGTCAACTCTTTAGACAAAGCAATTACAAATTTTACTACTTTATCATTAGTTTCAGATAGTTCCTGGGACCTGATGTCTCCTATCTTGGGAGGGGCCCCAAACAGAATCTCATGAGGAGTCAACCCATGTTTGGCCTGTGGAGTGTGCCTAATGTGATACAGCACTATGGGGAGCAGGTCAGGCCAGGGGAGGGGGTGGTCTTGGGTCATTTTCAGAAGTTGGGTTTTGATGGTGGAGTTCATTCTCTCCACCTTGCCTGAGCTGGCTGGATGATATGGGGTGTGGAGACCCAAATCTGTTCCTAGCATGTTCCACAGTTCCTTGTAGACACTTGCAGTGAAGGCTGGTCCTTGATCTGACTCTATCACTTCGGGAATTCCAAACCTGCAGGCAATTTCAGTGATCAGCTTCTTTGCTGTGGTTTTCGCAGTTATGTTGGTAACTGGGTAGGCTTCTGGCCAGGCAGAGAACATGTCCACTGCCACAAGAACATATTCATATTTTCCAGCTTTGGGCATCTGGATATGGTCCACTTGTATCCTCTGCCAAGGGTAATCTGCTTTGGCCAGGTGCTGAAGAGGGACATGTTCAGTGGCCGTTGGGTTACATGTGGCACAAACAGAGCAGGATCTTGAATAGGCTGACACAGCAGAGGAAATTCCAGGTGCATAGTACAGTTTCTGAATGCAGGCTATGGCTTGATTCTTTCCTCTGTGAGTGGGTCCATGAGCCCACGCAGCCACAGCTGGGTACATGCGCTTGGGCAGGCAGGGTCTTCCGTCAACCTTATAGAATGAAGGATATGGACCTGATCCTATGGCCCCCGCCGCTTTCCATTGTTTTACTTCCTCGATGGGGGTCTGCTTCTGCTCTTCCCATAGCTTTCCCTCTGGCGTCCTTGGGAGCTGTTGCAAGATGGTCAAATCCGAATGTTCCACTTCATCAGCTTCAATCATTCGTTTCTTTTTCTTTGCCCTGTGGACCTGATCAGCCTGTTTCTTGGCCTTTGCTCTGGTAAGGTAAGCCATCACCACTGGTTGTAGGGTTTTCTCTGATTCTTCCATCTTTTCCTGCCACTTTGGTGACACATCCTGCATTGCTGCAGCTTTGGCAGCTTGATCTGCCAGGTTATTTCCTCTGCTTTCTCTTGAATCCATTTTTCCATGAGCTTTGACTTTGACAACAGCAATCTGAGAAGGTTTTTCCAGGGCCTTCATCAACATCTTGATCCATACAGCGTGTTTTACTGGTGTCCCCGCAGCCGTGACGAACCCTCTAGTTTTCCACAGGAATCCAAAATCATTGGAGATACCATGTGCATATCTTGAGTCCGTGTAGATATTGACTGTTGTTCCTGTCGCCAAATGACAGGCTTCTATCAAGGCCACAAGTTCAGCTTCTTGTGCTGACATGCGAGGTGGTAGGGCTTCAGCCATGAGGACCTCTGTCTCTGTGGTAACAGCGTATCCTGTGTGAAACTTGCCTTGAGTATCTGCAAAACGGGAACCATCCGTCCATAGATGCAGAGCGGGGTCTGGAAGTGGATGAGACACCATGTTTTCTGGTGCTGAGGTTTCCAATCGCAAAACCTCCAGACAATTATGAGGACTAATATGGGATAGTTCCTCTTCTTCTGGGTAGATCGCTTCTCCTTCTCCCCCTCAGGAGGTGGAAGCAAAGTGGCAGGATTAATAGTGGTGCATCTTTTGAAGGTGATGTTTGATGGGAGCAGTAGTGAGCATTGAAGACGGAGGTGCCTTTGCTGTGAGAGATGTCTGGGAGAGGTTTGCTGCAGTACTACCGAGAGATCATGGCCCGCTTGAATAATCAAATCATGTCCAAGGACGACGTCAGCAGACTTGTCCAGAAGAATGTGAGCAGCATGGACCGCCTTGAGACACGTAGGAGACGTGCGGACTACAGGGTCCAAACGGGCTGAGTAATAGCCTAGAGGCCAATACTTGTCATCACGGCGTTGAGCTAGAACTCCAGAAGCGTGTCCCCAGATTCAGACACGAAGAGGTGGAAGGGTTGAGTGTAATCCGGGATGCCTAAGGCAGGAGCAGAGATGACACTCTCCTTCAGTTGATAGAAGCACCGTCTCTGGTGTTCATAGACATCTGGATCCGGAGCATTCCGCCAGTCTGGGCCTCCATTCTTGAGACAGTCATACAGGGGCTGCATGAGTCTGGAGGCATCAGGAATCCACTGTCTGCAGTAGGTGATGAGCCCAAGAAAGGTCTGCATGGCAACGTAAGTCTCTGGGTAGCCTATCTCTCGGATAGCCTGCTTCCTCTCCTCTGTGAGATGTCTGGCACCTGGGGAGATGCAATGTCCCAGAAAGAGACTTTCACCTGGCACCATTGTACCTTGTCCTTGGAGACTTTGCAATTAGCTGAGTGTAGGAACATCAGGAGGGATATGGACGCTTCTTCCAGATTATCACGAGTTCCACACAAGAGGAGATCATCCACGTACTGTAGAAGGGTAACCTGTGGATTTTCTTGAATCCATGGTTCCAGGACCACCTTCATGGCCTGGGTAAACTGATTAGGCGAATTCTGGGCTCCTTGAGGGGTCCTGGTCCATGTAAGCTGTGACCCCTGGAAGGTAAAGGCAAAAAGGAACCAAGAGTCTTCGTGTAAGGGCACACTGAAGAAGGCATTTGCCAGATCAATGACAGTGAACATTGTAGCAGATATTGGAACCTGAGACAACAGGGTGTTAGGATTCGGTACCACAGGTGTTTCCAGAATAGTTGCTGCATTGACTGCTCTGAGATCCTGCACCAGCCGGTACTTTGGAGGTTCTCCTGGAGCTGTCTTCTTCTTGACTGGGAACAGAGGTGTGTTGCAGGGTGATACACATCTTATCAGTAACTCCAGACTTCAGAAGAGAAGAAATTTGTGCACCCAAACTGTGTTCTTGTGCTGCTTTAAGAGGGTATTGAGGCAAACGTGGATATGGATGGCCAGGTTTTAGGTACACCTTGACTGGTGGCACTTGCAGTAATCCCACATCTTCAGGACCATTAGACCACAAAGAAGCTGGAAACAGGGAAGTATCTAAGAGCGGTTCGAAGGCTTCGGGTTGTATAGTCATCATCATCAGAGGAAATGCTTTCAGGACACACCTGTCTTCAACCCCTTGCTGGGAATTGGGGTCTTGGAGGCAAAGTTCCATACCTTGTTCTCCAAAGATGATTGTAGCCTTCATTCTTTCCAACAGGTCAGCTCCAAGTAGATTAACAGGACAGGTTTCAGAGACTAGGAATTTAGTCAATACTCCTGTGAAGGGTCCTGCGGACACTGGGACAGTAAGAGGAGAGGTGGTCCTTTGGCCTTCTACTCCAACACAGGTAAGAGTTTCAGAGGACAGAGATACTGATGAAGGAAGCTGTGTAGAAGAGATAACAGAAGTGGCCGCCCCAGTGTCAACTAAGAACTTCAAAGGTTGATGGTCCACCTGTAGGGTGACTGTCCCACAAGCTGCAGATGGATGGGCAGCTGGGAAGGTGGACACTGGTTGGCCTTCCCGTCAATAGCGTGGGGAAGCCTGTTGTCGTTGTAATCTTGACGTCTGTTGTCATAGCTGTCCCGAGAGCTGGGGCCATTCCTTTGATTCCTGCGGCGTGGACAGTCTCTGAGGATATGACCCGGGCTGCCACACTCCCAGCACAATACACGTCCTTCAGGGTCACGACTTGGTCTTCTGTCTCGCTGGTCTCGTTGGTTGGATCTTCTGTCGTGCCCATGCTCTTGCCTTCTTGGTGGGGGTGGAGAATCTGCTCCATTACCTCTGACCATCACCCACTTTATCCCTGGCTGGTTGTTGATGGGGGGTAATTTTCTTGACCTTGGTAGACCATGGTGGGGGTGGAAGCAGCCTTCTCTTTAGCTTCAGCATCCTTTTCTTGCTTCTGTTTTGCCTTCTGGAATGCTTTAACGACCGTAGTGGCATCATCAAAGGAAGCAGACCGGATTTCTGGACGTGTGTTAAGGACTTCTTCCTTGAGTTTATCTTGGAGGCCATCAATAAAGGACTGTACCAACAGGGCGGCCTGAGTTTTTATGTGTGGGCTGTATCCTAGATCCTCAAAATGCATGAGGAGCCGGTTAGCATAAGTGTCAACAGACTCTCCTGGTTCCTGTTGGACATCTTGAATGGACCCTGCTTGGTCAGACAGTCTGTCCTGTGCCCAGGCCTTCAATTGTTTCATGAATTCGAGGCCAGACTGATAGGTGGAGGGTGGGTCAGCCTTGCTAGGGTCCAATGCCTTTTGAATGGTGGGTAGGAATGATTCTTTAGTTTTCACAGAGGTGATGCCTGAAAGGTCGGCCCAGGTAGCCCGTACACACTGCGGGTGACATCCAGACATCGTACATACTGCATAGGGTGCTTGTCAGGGTCTGGCAATCTGCTGACTATAGACTCCACTTGGGTGGGAGTGAAAGGTTGATACTTGATTTCTCCCAATGGGCCAGGAACAGTACGGGTCGGGGCTTCTGGTGTCTGGGCCTGAGGTGAAGCTAATAGTGGTGATAGAGGTTGAGCTTGAGGATTGCTTTGGGCCTGCTGAACGGGCTGAACTGCTTGAACGGGCCCTTGTGGAAGGGTCGGCATAATTGGGGTCATTTGTTGGATAGCCAGAGGCATGGCTTTGTGGACTGCTGGGTTCCGCATACAGACGATTCTGACAGAATCTAGTTCATGATCTATGGTGCATAATCCATCTTTTAAAGATGAGACATGCTCCTGCATGCAGGGACCAAGGGGATATCCAAAAGCACCTGAGGATATGAGTGGGATGGACAGAGTACGTCTAGTCATCACTTGGGGGTGGATCCGTCCAGCAAGGGTCAATACAGAGCGTATGGTTGATTCCAGTACCATTTGTGACCGTCCGGCATCGCTTGGGTCATAAACCGGGCCTACAGCGTGTATCACAACATCAGAAGGGAGATTGCCTGCTCGGGTCACCGCAGCCTGTCCAGGCGGGATGGGGCCATACACCGATATCTGGGATGCACAGTCTGCGACCAAATCCGGTCCTGCAGCTGCTTCGAGAGCACGGGCCAAGCCTCCCAGGTTCTGGAGAATGGAATTGGCAGGGTTTACTATAGCCCCCACTTGGTGGGTGAGGACATCCCCGTACCCAATGGACAGTGTGACAGGACATCCATCAGGGCGGACATAATCCTGTGAGTGACAACGGGTCCAGACCTCATACCCTACTTGTGGTACAGGGGCCAGCAAAGGCCTGGAGGCGGGTGTGGAGTGCCATTCAGCCCTTAGGAGTGGAGGAGAGAGAGACCTAGGTATGGGTGGCTCTAGAATCGCAGGGGGTGGGGGTGGAAACGGAGGCGTGGATGGGGGTAGGTCCTGTGGACTGGGAGACCACCCTCTTTGGGGTCCTTGATCATCTGGGTCGATGGCACCCCGTCTCCGGAGTACAACTTGGCGGATGTCCTCCTGGAATTGTGGGGAACTCATATACTGTGAGGGGTCAGGAGCCCCTGCCGGTGGAGGCGGAGGGCTCGCGGGCGGAGGCGGTATCCTGTGATCCACAGTGACTTGCGCTCTTGTTCTGACTGGGTAAATAGGAACCGGTGTACCTGGAAGGGCAGGGGCATGTGCCCTTGTCGTATCAATATCTGTGGGGTTTGCTGGCTGATAGTAGGCCCCTGTTGACATTATCAAGGGGTATAGGCCTGACTGGGAGTTTCCGGGTGTCCCAAGATGGCTGCCAGAGGAAGTGGGGTGTTGGCTGCTTCCGAGTGTAGCAAGATGGCAGCCGGGTGTAGCAAGATGGCCGCTGGAGGAAGGGGAGGGACCATTTACGGGTGTGCCAAGATGGCTGCTAGAGGAAGTGGGTGTCCCAAGATGGCTGCTGGGTGTAGTGGGAGGGCATTTCCCAGTGGGGGCCAGGGGCGGGGAGCCCCACAAACACGACAGGACTCCGCCCAGGGCGGGTTCTGTTCACCACACACACGACACACCCACCCTTCCGGTGATTTGGTGTCGGCACCATTATAGGGCGGTGGCTGGGGCGCACTGGGTACAGTGACGGGCATGATAGGGCTGACAGCCATTTTTATTACATCAACAAGGTCAAATTCTGAACATTTTATGTATCCAAACAAGGGCTTGGCACCTTCTGATCCACCTGCACCGTCTACCTCTCTCCAGCCTTCAACTTTCAAATCATTTGCTACTCTAAGATGTGCTCGTGCTTGGTGCAGGAGTCCCTGATCACTTAACATTCCTTTTCTCTGGCTTACAAAATCTTTCCACACTGAAGGCTGAAGCCTCCCTGTACTGGGTAGGCCCATCATTTTGTATAAACTCCTCACATTTTTAACAGCCTTCTTGCCTGCCCGTGACTCCACTATCTCACCAACTCCCAAAGCACCACCCTCTAACTTGTGGGGTTTTTCTGATTTAAACATGCGCATCATGATATTAACAGAGTGCAATGATCTGTCGCGACTCAGACCACCGGCGTCACTTGCAGGTCACCACCCATCAATGCAGAGTCCCCCTCGATACACTGACAAGACAAAGAGTCCTCCTCTATTTGTCCCTTCCCTAACTGTGGATGGTGACTTTACAGCACAGTTCACCGTGACACTCTACACAGCACAGAGTCCCCCTCGATATGCTGACACCTGGGCTTCTCCTAATGAGACTTCCCAGGTTAGACAAAGAGTCCTCCTCTATTTGTCACTTTCTCAGACGAAGAGCCCTCCTCAATTCGTCTCCTAAGGAAATTTGGTTATGCGCACCCCTACCACAATTCTCTACAAGATACTAGAAATTTGGACACTTTCAAACTGTCAAGGGAGGCAACTATCTAGAACGGAGTACAGTGACCGGAGGAGGAGGAAGTGGTGCACACGAGTACGCGCAGGCACGCGACGTCACTCGCTCTGACACTGCTGGTTCGGGACGTGGCGTAGGATCGCTCACGGTCTCACCACTCGACCGGTCACCCACTCAGACCCAAATAGACAATCTCAATAGGACCTCACAGTGACTGAGACACAGGCAAGTGGGACACATATACAGGATATATGATCTCAACTTACCGTGTTCTGGAGGCTGCAGTCCTCGAAGTCAGTCACCGAGGGCACCACGGAAGTCCTTGGATGGGTCTGGCGGGCAGCGAGCCGTTGGCCACGCCCCACGTTGTGGCGCCAATTGACGGGGTCGTCTCGTCAAACACTCGTCCTCCAGTCACTCCAGATTAGATTAAGAGCATGGGTCGACCAATCAAAGTATGAGTCAGACACAAGGCTGGTTCAAACTTAGAGCACGCTCAAGAATGGTACTAGTGGCACCGATCTCAGCAATGTCCTGTCTTTATTAGCATACACGGGGTTATATAGACATAACAAACAGGATGACCCACGTGGGGTAAGCTATATTCATCTAATATCCGGCCAGCCCTGATTGGCCCATGTCTCCAGACAGATGTTGATGTCGTCTTCAATGGTTAAATGTCATTGTGGTCGTCATCAATGGCTTGATCCAACTTCGTCTCTCAGAAGTAGGCGTTGATCTGGGTCAATGTCTCAGGAGCAGATGTTGGCGGATACTGGTGCTATCTTTGAACTAAGTTTCGATATGAATCATGCGAGGTAAGGAAAATACTTGTCTTCAGAGCACAGAATAGAGGCAGAGCACACAAGCATATATATATATATATATATATGGAAATATAAGAATATAGAAATGGACATATGACATTAGACATTGGGCATATTATAATTGTCCTTTGCAATTGCAATCATGGGCAAACTGTTTATGTTTAGCACCTACCATCTCTGATTAATTATGTCTTGTTCAAGCAGGTTATAAAATGTAACGACAGGAAATGTAGTTGCGTGGCTCATTTCTATGTCTATGATATTCTGCAGATATAAAGTTCATGTAAAGTTCAACCATTACATTTCCTTGTTGTGGTCTTGTCCAGACGTCGTGACATTTCCTCAGAGGAAACGAGTGTGGGTGTAGGTCGATGCTGGTGTAATCTTAGCTGAAGCATTGTTATATTTGATATATCTGGTTTCACTCGACAAGGAAAATTTATGTTTCAAAATGGATGCAGAACACAAAATGGTGGTAAAGCACATGTAAGCATATATATGTGTGTATAAAGTAGGAAAGTATATTTTACCTTGACACCTCCATGGCAGCCATTAAGAGGATTCATTCTTTTGGCTTATACCACGGTGGGAAGTTGCGTCAGAAACACGAAAGTCACTGTTCTGAAACATGCGCCGACAGGCATCGTTCCCGTGGTACTGGTGAACCCGTAACTCCAATAGAACCTGAGAAATGGAATTCTCGGATGCCCCATGAGCTATTCCACCCAAGTTTGGGCTCATTTGACCCGTCATTTCAAAGTAAGCTCATTGATAGGTCTGCCACTCTTCTGCGAGGTTCTCAGGATGAAGTATGCTCCTGATAATCTCCCAGGGCTTAAACCATAACTTTCAGCCTGGGGAGGTGGCCAGGAAAACCATCCCCTTTTGTTAGGTCAGCAGCCCACATGTATAAGTCTGGTGGTGAGCCCCCCCCCTTAGTCATTCCTTGCTGTGACGTCTTGACTAAGAGATCTGCAAATGAACTATGACGTGTGGCTCCTCCCCCAGCCTGGCTTGCCTGTAAATGATATAACTACCATGTGAGTGATTTTCATCTTTAATCCTATTTTATTTCTGACTGCCTTGTACATAACTATATTGCCTCAGCTTGTTACATCTTTTTTATATTGTATAAGCACTGCCTGTTTTTTAAGGAATAAACCTATAAAATTATTAGTTTGATTCTCCTGCTCTATAAACGAATTTACACGTGCCTGAAGTACTATGCTGCTGTTTTGGGTTTGCTACCGACCCTCTTGATAAATTGTTCCTTAAGTAAATCGTAGCTGGTGGCAGCTTAAAAGAAGGGTGTGTAAAGTGTTGACCTATGGGGTGGCGTTGGCAGTGACGGAGCGGGTCTTATAAGAGTATTGCCTGGCTGCGGCCCGGAGTAATTATAATTCCCTCACTGCAGCGTGCCCAATAGCCAGCACACATCCAAGTGACCCGTCTGGCGACTAATTATCCTAGGTGCAGTTCCCTGACTGACCTGAGGGTAAGGGGGGCGCCAGAGAGCTGCACGTTCCTAAGTGGAAGTGGGATAATTATAAATCCCTGCAGTTTACTGGGTCGGACGGCAGCAGCCGTCGTGTGTGTGCGCGTTTTCGTCACATTTGCGGCACGGAGGGATCACAAGCCGTGATACCCCGGGCTACCGTGTGGCGGACCGTGTGCACGTTTCATCACACCACCAATCAGAAAACGATTGTAATGCTTGTGCAAAGTGGAATTTGGCAAGCTGACTAAGGAATGTGCCTCTGACTGGGAAGCCCATAGGATAGAAGCTAATAAATTATGGTCCGTGCCCAATTCACCCCCCCTTGCACCACTCCACTCGGTGATGTACTAATTGGGGATGTCCAGCTGTCTAGTGACCTTGGAGGGGAAGGCATCTGCGGCCACACCCACAGGGGTTAAATCTAGGTGTTCTGGTCCGCAACTTCCTTTCCCCTCCGGCAGTCACTGGAAGCTGTTGTTGTCTCCTTTTACTTGTCTACGACCCTCCCTGGTAGCCAAGGCGGACAAATGGATGGAGGCCCTGCAGAGGAGAGCGGCGCAGGAAAGTGAGCCCTGATCCAAGCTATGATTAGCACCCTCAGTGCTCATCTCCCTGTGCTGTCTCCTCACCCCCCAATCCCAGCAGGGCTTGTGTCCGAAACTAGCCAGCCCTCTGCCCCCCACTTCGGGCCCAGCTTTGCCCTATGTGCCCCACACCTCCAGCTCCTTGTGTTAGCCCCTGCCCCCCTACAGTCCCCCATGGTACAGGTGGCTGTGCAACGATACCTCAATTTGCGGGTCATCTGCCGCCGTCCGCTGCTGCAACGATACCCCAATCTTCGGGTCATCCGCTGGCGTCCGCTGCTGATGGGGGCATTGCTCTGCTGGTGCAGGTGGGTCGGCGGTCGGAGAGGCACCAGACATCTGGAGCGGCTGCAGGTGGGGGAGGCATCTTCCTGGCCTGCTCGTGGGAGCAGGCAGTGGGCCGGGACGCACCAGGCTCAGCGCCCGAACTTCCTGCACAGGCTCCGCCCCTTCCGTTACATCACTTCCTGTCCCAGCCAGAACAATGCCGGTACAGCCAGGGACTTGGCTCCACGCTGTCTCTTTCGGGCGCTGAGGCAGCACCCGCACTGGGACATGAGGAGGCCGCTTATAGCCCCCATAGCGCTGTCTCCATGATGCCCCCTGCAGGCACTGAGGAATCGCCTGCAAGGGGATGCCCGGAGGACAGCAGGAGAATCTATGTACCGGTACCCACGCATTCCAAGGCAGGCGCAGCTGCAATGCCTCCTGTGGGGAGCATGGAGATCGGTAAAATCCCAATTGAGTGATCCAGCCACTTATACACCAATCCATAAGGATCCTACACTTGGTGACTAAGTTTATACACAATGTCTGATTCATATAAACAAAAAGCGTGTTCGAGAACCCAAACTCCGTACATTAATGACCTTCTGGTTACTCTTATTCTTATGGATTTTTTGGTAACGTGGAGAACCTCACTGGATTCAACCACCTGGACGTCCAGTAGTGGCCTCCACTAATTCTATAGTATCGCCACTGGCTATAGTCTTGGAGGAAATTTACCCCTATCCGGCCACAGATCCCATCATTTTTCTAAGATACTTGTCTAAAAGAACTAGGTCTGATTCCCATCCCAAGTATATTGGTCACAATGACTGTAAACAGCCTTTATACGAGAATCAACCCCCAAGGGGGCATCGAGCTGGTTCACCAATTTATGGATGAAACTACATTTTGCATATTATTGCTCTAGTCTTGACAAAAAAATAAATTGTTCGAAGATCATTTTTTTGCAGAAGATGGGAACTGTGATGGTCAGACGTGGCGCCTCCCTATGAGAATATTAATAATGGCACAATTTGAAGACATTTGTGAACACCCATCCACCATTCCAAGCCCATTCCATTTGTTGGAAAAGATTTGACGAGTCGACGTGTTCACGATATGGCAACACCTAGTCACTCCTTGGCTTTTCAGCCTAAAGGGTATGCCACACTAAACAATATCGCTAACGGGATCGCTAAAAAACGTCACTATTTAGCGATCCCGTTAGCGATATTGTTCAGTGCGGCAGCTTCCAGCGACGAGCTTCCTGCTGTGATCTCGCTCGTCGCTGGAATCGTTCCGGACCCTATTTTCTCGTCGGCGCTCCCGCTGGGTAAGTATATATCGCTAAGTGTGGCACCTTTTCTTAGCGATTTAGCGGTACTTTTGTACCGCTAAAGTCGTTAAGAAGATCGCTAACGGCGATAGCGTCGTTAACTATATCGCTAAATGTGGCCGCATTTAGCGATATAGAAACAATCCCGCTAGCGATCTCATTAGTATGCAACGCTAACGAGATCGCTAGCGGGATAGCTTAGTGTGGCAGTACCTTAACACAAGTGTCACTAATCTTTTTTATTCTGCATCATGAACACCACATTCAGTTTAGACAATTTTCATATATATTTTTCTTTTAGTAACAGATTGTATATTGACATGTCGATAGGTTTGTGTACAAGTCAGTCTGTTGTATTACACGAGCTGCCATCCCCGCCATACAAAAAAAAAAAAAAAGCCTTTACCCCAATCTCAATACAATCAACAGGATTGTATCTGATGACCAAACATGTAAAAGGAGTCTTTGATATGCACAAAAAAAAAAAAAAAAATAATGGCAAAAACAGGATATCTAACAAACATCTCAAAACCAAAGGCGAGTCAGGGACCCTCGTCAGAAGATTCTTCCTAGATGGAGTTGTCAATACACAACACCATTCTATGCATTTTTTTTTTAACAAAAAAGAATAAAAAATTAGCCTGTCACAAGACATCCCAATATTTCCAGATTTCTCTCATCACCCCATATCTGTATAAAAGAAAAAAACAGAAAACCCTCACTCAAGAAAAGGAACTTTCCTATGCCTGCATGGTTTCCAACTTTAGGTAAAGATCTTGGTGTGATGAACGGGCACGCGGTCCGCCACACGGTAGCCCGGGGTATCACAGCTTGTGATCCCTCCGTGCTGCAAATGTGACGAAAACGCGCACACACACGACGGCTGCTGCCGTCCGACCCAGTAAACTGCAGGGATTTATAATTATCCCACTTCCACTTAGGAACTTGCAGCTCTCTGGCGCCCCCCTTACCCTCAGGTCAGTCAGGGAACTGCACCTAGGATAATTGGTCGCCAGACGGGTCACTTGGATGTGTGCTGGCTATTTGGCACCTGCAGTGAGGGAATTATAATTACTCCTGGCTGCAGCCAGGCAGTACCCTTATAAACCCCGCTCCGTCACGGCCAGCGTCACCCAATAGATTAACACTTTACACCCCTTCCTTTTAGCTGCCACCAGCTACGGCTTTTGATGAACAATTTATCAAGAGGGTCAGTAGCAACCCCAAAACAGTAGCGTAGTGCTTCAGGCACGTGCAAATTCGTTTATAGAGCAGAGAAACAAACTAATAAATTTATAGGTTTATTCCTTAAAAAACAGGCAGTGCTTATATCATATAAAAAGATGTAACAAACTGAGACAATATCGTTATGTACAGATGCAGTTATAAAATAAAATGGGATTAAGAATGAAAGATAACTCACATGATAGTTACATATGCATAGGCAAGCCAGGCTGGGGGAAGGAGCCACACGTCATAGTTCATTGGCAGATCTCTTACTCAGGACCTCACAGCAGGGACTGACTCAAGGGAGGGGGTCACTGCCAGACTTATACATGTGGGCTGCTGACCTCACAAACGGGGCTGGTTTTTCTGGCCACCTCCCAGGGACAGAAGTGTATGATTTGAGCTCTGAAATATCATAAGGTCCATCCCTCGTCCTGTGAACCTAGCAGAATAACAGCAGACCTATCAATGATCTTACTCTAAAATGACGGTTCCAATGAGCCCACACTTGGGTGGGCTAGTTCATGGGACACCCGAGAATTCCATTTCTCGGGCTCTGTTGGAGTTACGGGTTCACCGGTACCACGGGAACGATGCCCGTCGGCGCATGGTTCAACACAGTGACGTTCATGTTTCTGACGCAACTTCCCACCGTGTTATAAGCCAAAAGGATGAATTCTCCAAAATGGCTGCTATAGGACTTTTGCAGGGTTTGGGAAGACAAAGAAAAATTCCTGAGGTGGGAGGGATGAGAGATAGAGTGCGCTGCAGAGAGAAGGAGGGAGGGTTAACTTTGCCCTGTGCTTGCAAACGGTGGGGGTTGTAGTTCTAGCAACAGCACAAGACATGGAGCTACAGTATCATCACACCTCCCCCCTTTAGAGGCGCTACGGAGGCATGACCTGTCGGTAATCCGACATGCGCACCTCAGCGGGTTCGCCACGTCGTGATAACCCATTGGCCATGGCTTGGGCCAGCATGTCCAGGAGGGGATCCTCTTCCCCGTCCTCGGGCAGATTGCAGACCGGTAGGACGCAGGCTTCACGTTCGTGATGGGCCTTCATCATGTTGACGTGAAAGGCCTTGCGCCTACCCCGAGTGTGGTCAAGCGTGACCACGTAGGTGGCTGGGTTGAGCTGTTGGTGCACGACGTACGGGCCTTCCCAGGCTGCCTGAAGCTTATCCTTTGGTACGGGGACCAGCACCCACACCTTTTGACCCACCTGGTAGGTCCGCTCCCGGGCGTTCTGGTCGTACCAGTGCTTCTGGTCAGCCTGAGCCTGCGTCATGTTGTCATGCACCAACTGCGTCAAGGTCTGCATCTTGTCGCGGAAGCGCATGACATAATCCACGATGGACACTTCCGTGGGGTTTGGCTCATCTTCCCAGGATTCTCTTATCAACCCAAGGGGTCCCCGGACTCGCCTACCATACAGGAGCTCGAAGGGGGAGAACCCCGTCGAGGCCTGCGGGACTTCTCTGTAGGCAAATAGCAGGTGTGGGAGGTACTGCTCCCAATCGCGTCCCTGGGTCTCAACCAGCATGCGGAGCATCTGTTTGAGGGTACCGTTAAAGCGCTCACACAAACCATTGGTCTGTGGGTGATACGCACTCGATACCATACGCGTCACCTGCATTTTGCTGCAGAGAGCCTTCATTAGGCGAGACATAAATTGGGTCCCTTGATCGGTAAGCATCTCCCTGGGAAATCCTACCCGTGAAAAGATGGTCACCAGTGCATCCGCCACCTTATCTGCCCTAGTTGAGGACAGAGCTACTGCCTCTGGGTACCGGGTAGCGTAGTCTACCACAGTAAGGATGTATTGCTTTCCAGAGCTGCTGGGGACGGCCAGCGGGCCCACAATGTCCACCGCGATCCTCTGGAAAGGCTCCTCTATCACTGGCAAGGGATCAGGGGAGCCTTAAGAGCAGGCCCCGCCTTCCCCACTCTTTGACAGGTGATACAGGAGCGGCAGTAGTTAGTCACATCTGTCCCCATCTTGGGCCAATAGAAGTGTTGAGACAGCCGTGCCTTAGTTTTGCTGATCCCCAAGTGTCCAGCGAGTGGAATCTCATAGGCAATCCTCAACAACTCACCTCGGGAAATGGTGCGGGACGACCAGCTGTTTTTCCCTCAACCACTCCTTTTGGGAATCTCCGGGTACTGTCTCCCGGTACAACCTTCCTCGTTCCCAGAACACCCTCTCCTTATCAGTCACGGAGGTGGGCGTCTCGGCGAGGTGCCTCAAGTTCTCCAGGCTCGCATCTGAGTGCAGAGTCGTCTGGAACTCCTGGCTGGAGGCAGCCAGAAGTGACGTCAGGGTTCCTTCCTCACTGGGACCCTCTGGGACCGGCTCTGGGTCCACCTCTGGTTCAGTCTCTCCTGTAGCGGAGGAGGGTCCAGATGGCAGGGCGCTACCTGCGATCCGGGCACTCTGACTGCGGGTGACAGCAGCTACATATGCAGTCTCCCCGGGGATTTCTATAGACCCATCAGCCTGCGCTGCTATGGGCTCTACCTCCCCATCCACCCCCAACACTTCAGGAGCAGTGCTACTTATGGGCCAGTTACCTTCCTCGGTGGCACTGGTCAGTGTCATGGCGTCACCTTCCTCCCGGTTCCCATGCACCTCCCCATTTCCTTGAGCACTGTCGCTTGCTCCTGCTAGGGGTTCCTCAGCCGTCTCACTCCGCAGAGCGACGGGAGTGAACGCTCCTGTACCTGTGGACACATCTACCACTTCAGAGAAAGGGTTAACAGATTCAGATGGCACAGATACATCACTATCAACATCATTCCTAGGGAAAGAAAGGTTATCAGTTGCATCATCACTTCGCAAAGCATTAGCAGGTAACACAATCAGTTTCCCATCATCATCAACATCAACATCATGGTTAACGTTAACCTTATCATCAGATTGGGAAGGGGTGTCAGGGACATAGTACGCCACCATCCTCCCCAGATCAGTCCCCAATAAAACATCAGTGGGCAGGTTTTCGGACACCCCCACTTCCTTCACCCCGCTCCCGGCACCCCAGTCAATGAAAACTCGGGCTATCGGCAAGGGGTAGTGGACACCCCCAATCCCTGTGACAGTTAAGGTTTTCCCCGGAATCAACTCTTCAGGGGCCGCCAGTTCGGGTCGGATGAGGGTTCGTTCAGCCCCGGTGTCCTTGAGGCCTGTAGCAAGACGGGCCCCCACGCGGACGGGCTGCACGTTGTCATCAACCCTCCCCACCACACCACCCACCAAAAGAACAGAGGCGTTGGGCCCGGAGGCCTTGGCTGGGGGTTCTTCTGCCTCTCCGGACAGGTGGCGCTGATGTGTCCTGTCCGTTTACAGGAGAAACACTGGCGGGGGTCTGATGTAGGCCTGGCGCTGGCAAAGGGGATAGTGCCTCCAGAGGGACGGCTGGCAGGGGCACTGGGGTTGGTTGCAGGCTTACCCCTCCCCAGCGGGTGGTGACGGGCTTCCGCACCTCGGGTTTCCGGTTGGCCTCATAGCTGTCGGCGATCCGGGCTGTTGTGACCGCGTCCTCTGGTTCTCGGTCCAGGATGAACTGTCGGACCTCAGCTGGGCACAGATGCAGGAACTGGTCTTTGATCATCAGGTCTTTCAGCTCCTCATAGGTGTCAACTGACAGTCCCTGGATCAACTGGTCAAAGTGGGTCCTGAGTCCTTGCACCACATGTCATGTGGGCCACATTGGAGGTTCCGGAACTTCTTTCGGTATACCTCAGGGGTTAGCTGGTACTTGGCAATCAGGGCCTGCTTGATGGCCTCATAGTCACTGTCTTGATCTGGCGCGAGGGAAGCAAACGCCTCCAAAGCTTTGCCCTTTAGCCCGGGGGACAAGTACCTGGCCCATTGGTCGGCAGGCAGCCGGTTCTGTCTGCAGACTTTCTCAAAGGCCCGCAGAAAAGTGTCCAAGTCTCCGTCCCTTTCCAGCACGGGAAAGTGCTCTGGCCGGGGCTTAGGACTCTGAGTGCTGCTGGGCACACTGCTCTGGGCTGTGGAGGGCATTGCCCCTTGTCTGAGCAGCTCCAGTTCATGGGCTCTCTGAGCTTCCCGCTCGGCTCTCTGAGCCTCCCGCTGGGCCTCTCGCTGGGCTTGGCGCTCGGCTCGGGCCTCCTGCTGGTATTGCTGAATCAGCTTCAGGCGCTCGCCTCGGTCGTCGGTGGGGAGTTCCTCCAGGGCCGCCTGCAGGTAAGGGTCCAGCCCGCCCTGGGTGTAAGCCTGCAGGGTTTGGGCCTCTGCTGCCGCCCCACCTTGGCTTGGGCCGGCTTCTGTGCCCTCCTCGCTCTCAGCGTGGTCCTGTGACATCAGGACCTTGATCAGTTGAGCTTTGGTTTGGCCCATGGGGTCAAGGCCTCGGGAAATGCATATTCCAGCAAGAGTGTCCCTTTTCTGCAGTTTGTACCAACTTGCTCCTATGGTAGCCATGTTTGCCAAATAAAAGATAGGATAGAAAAACAAAGAGAAGGGAGGGGTAACCGCAAGTACACACAATTGTCTCAGGACTAATAAACACTGAGTCTGTTCTCCAAAACTTTAGTTGCAGGGTCGCTGAAGAACCGTGCAAGTTTTTTAGTGAATGGAATGATTGCTCAAACCAGATCACTAATGCTCTATAATCCCACCGCTGCCACCAATATGTGATGAACGGGCACGCGGTCCGCCACACGGTAGCCCGGGGTATCACGGCTTGTGATCCCTCCGTGCTGCAAATGTGACGAAAACGCGCACACACACGACGGCTGCTGCCGTCCGACCCAGTAAACTGCAGGGATTTATAATTATCCCACTTCCACTTAGGAACTTGCAGCTCTCTGGCGCCCCCCTTACCCTCAGGTCAGTCAGGGAACTGCACCTAGGATAATTGGCCGCCAGACGGGTCACTTGGATGTGTGCTGGCTATTGGGCACGCTGCAGTGAGGGAATTATAATTACTCCTGGCTGCAGCCAGGCAGTACCCTTATAAACCCCGCTCCGTCACGGCCAGCGTCACCCAATAGATTAACACTTTACACCCCTTCCTTTTAGCTGCCACCAGCTACGGCTTTTGATGAACAATCAAGAGGGTCCGTAGCAACCCCAAAACAGTAGCGTAGTGCTTCAGGCACGTGCAAATTCGTTTATAGAGCAGGAGAAACAAACTAATAAATTTATAGGTTTATTCCTTAAAAAACAGGCAGTGCTTATATAATATAAAAAGATGTAACAAACTGAGACAATATCGTTATGTACAGATGCAGTTATAAAATAAAATGGGATTAAGAATGAAAGATAACTCACATGATAGTTACATATGCATAGGCAAGCCAGGCTGGGGGAAGGAGCCACATGTCATAGTTCATTGGCAGATCTCTTACTCAGGACCTCACAGCAGGGACTGACTCAAGGGGGGGGGGTCACTGCCAGACTTATACATGTGGGCTGCTGACCTCACAAACGGGGCTGGTTTTTCTGGCCACCTCCCAGGGACAGAAGTGTATGATTTGAGCTCTGAAATATCATAAGGTCCATCCCTCGTCCTGTGAACCTAACGGCATAACGGCAGACCTATCAATGATCTTACTCTAAAATGACGGTTCTAATGAGCCCACACTTGGGTGGGCTAGTTCATGGGGCACCCGAGAATTTCATTTCTCGGGCTCTGTTGGAGTTACGGGTTCACCGGTACCACGGGAAAGATGCCCGTCGGCGCATGGTTCAACACAGTGACGTTCGTGTTTCTGACGCAACTTCCCACCGTGTTATAAGCCAAAAGGATGAATTCTCCAAAATGGCTGCTATAGGACTTTTGCAGGGTTTGGGAAGACAAAGAAAAATTCCTGAGGTGGGAGGGATGAGAGATAGAGTGCGCTGCAGAGAGAAGGAGGGAGGGGTAACTTTGCCCTGTGCTTGCAAACGGTGGGGGTTGTAGTTCTAGCAACAGCACAAGACATGGAGCTACAGTATCATCACACTTGGGTGAGAGTTTCTTCCTCAATAATAATCTGACTTGACATTTGTGATAAAACCCAATAACGCCCCACTTTTCCTTTGAGTCACTCAGGGATATAAGATGAAAAGAAATCCAGACATACTAGCTCTTTGGCACCTTCCATCACGCATGTCCAGTCCTCTATCTTACTTGTTCCTTCAGGATTCCTCTGAACTCTCCAGGACTCACATTGGATTCTGCACCCAGACTTGATCCCTCTCTGCTTTTTAATCCAAATACAGCATGCTCGCTCTTCATTCCACACTACATCCTTCACTAGGTGAGACAGGACACCCCAGGACCAGAGAAGACAAGTTCTTACTATGGAAAGGCCAAATGACTTTACTAAGGAAATGGTTGACGTGGTAAATGACAAATTCAAATCAGTGAATTATTTAAAAAAATAAAAAAATTGTAATTCATGATGGTCAATGAAATATAAGATGCTGGAAAGCTTGAGATTTAGATTGTATCTACTCAATCATCATGACCAAGCGTTCCCACAAAGGATTATTTCCTGATAATTGTCCAGTGCAAATTGCCAATGACCAGAAGAATGAGGAAAATGCAAGTTTGTTGGGTGAAATGATATTGTGGTCACTACTTAGCAGCAGAATCTGGTGTAATCTGCTCTGCAGAGCACAATGGTGGGATATGGCCACTGAAGGATGACATACAGATCACACAGTGCCCTTCTGGAGAGTGGTCTGCCCATGTAAACTATGAAATGATCACCGATCTAAATGTACCCATCAGTTCTCTAGTGATGAGCGAGCTCTAATGAGATGTTATCTGAGCATGCTCAGATGCTAACAGGAGTGCTCAAAACAATTTAGTCCCCGTGGCTGCATGTGTGGTGCCCCTGAGGGTCCAGTCGTCACAGAGGTACAGCACCTCATCCAGAGTTGTGGTAAACCCACCCTCAGGTAAGGAGGGAGCACCACTCAGGACTCTAACATCTGCACCCAACACAGACTATAGCAACACAGCACCCTGGACGTACCCTAAGGGAGGATGGTCTCATCCCAGGCTGGGTAGTAAAGGGTATTGGGAGAGTGGGTGGAGAAGGTAGAAGGAAGGGGGTGGAGCTTAGTGAGCGGAAAAGTGACTGTAGAGTCAGAACTTGAGGGGAGCTTAAGCTGTAAGGAGCTTGCCCCCAGACGCAATAAGATAGAAGTAAGAACGAAGCAGAAGGAAGCTCCCGGTAGGACAGAAGGGATCCTAGGGGTACGGATAGTGAGCAATCCAATCCGTGGGGCCCGATCCAGTAGCAGAGGGACCAGGTCGCAGTAGGGGTACCGGTCCCCTGAGACTAGCGGAGAAATAACAAGACTCAGCTAGCAAGCGGGAGGCAGTGGCACCTGCAGGTGCTTAAGCCACAGTTATCTTGGCTGAAAAGGCAGCCATATAGGAGCAAGGGCACGCAGAGAGGATGTTACATGACAGGGTCCATGGCTGCTGGCTCGGGACACTGACCGAGGTGCTGGACAGTAAGGGCGGAAAGTCAGCACAGTGAGACGGCCAGGAAAGGAACATATTGAAGGGAGTCCTGGAAAAGTGTATCCTAATTTACCAGGGAGTTTGCTGGACCGCTCACCTGGAGGACATGGCACCAAGTAGGCATCTGTGCACATGAGAACTGTGAGTAAAGCTTTGGAAACTGCACCCGACTGTCCTCTCAAGTTCTTCTTGCAAAACCCACTCAGCACTGCTACATTCCTTGCAAAATAGTACATTACCTTCTTGAACATACTACAAGTATATCTGCCCTGGGACATAGCCCTGCCTTAGGAGGGCTGAACCAACTCTACAATCACCAACTGTCCCACTGGACAGAATCTGCAGCGTCGGCTGGCATCTTTATTACTGAGTACCACATGAACACTTTACTACAAACTATTTTTTTTCCCTGTTTTTCATTATTATCCCCTTTTGTTGTGACGGGGTCGTCTCGTCAATCACTCGTCCTCCAGTCACTCCAAATTTTTAGGCTAAGAGCATGAGTCGACTTATCAAAGAATGAGTCAGGCAATCAAGCTGGTTCAAACTTAGAGCACGCTCAGGAGGGTACTAGCAGGCACCGATCTCAGCAATGTTCTGCTTTATTTCCGCATACACGAGATTATATGCACAAAACACGTCATACAATGTCATACGTAGCAAACAGGATGACAGGGTGGGGTAAAGGGTAAAACGGTATATTGCTAACACCTGCAAGCGTGGGCAAATGATATATGTCTAGCATCTTCCATCTCTGATTGGTTAGGTATTATTCAAGCAGGCTGTAAAATGTAACGACAGGAAAATGTAGCCGCGTGGGCTCATTTCTATGTCTATATGATATTCAGCAGATGTGACATTTCATGTAAAGTTCAACCATTGTAACATTTCCTGTTGTGGTCTGGTTCAGCCGCTGTGACATTTCCTCAGAGGAAACAGGTGTAGGCGTTGGTTGATGCTGGTGCCTTCTTAACTCAAGCTTCTGTTTCTGATATATCTGATATAATACTCGACAAGGAAAAACTTGTTTAAAATGGCGGCGATGAAACAAAATGGAAGCGAAGCATACATAAGCATACATATGTATGAAAGCATAACAGTATATGAATATTTACCTTGACAATCCCCCCTAAACACTAAGTTTTCCCTTGACGAGGTGACCTTTGAGACTGTCCATGTGTGGGGAGAGGGGAGGTGGATTTCTTCACCTAGCTATCTCAGAGACTGTCCCCTTGCGAGACGCCCCCAGACAACTGGGTCCCTACGTTGGTTAACACATGGAGTTCTCCCATCTGTTCCCTAAACTAACGCTCTTATTTGTATCTTGTCATAGAGGGTTTTGTCAGGTTTGTCCAGTGGGGTATAATTTTCCATATCCCCTTCGTTCATATACATGTCCTCTTGTAGAGGAAGGTACCTGAGGGGTCAGTTGCATTGGTTACAGCTTTCCTGTATATGGGTACCACACAACACAGAACTATCAATCCTATGACTAGAAGCCCTGCTACCACCAAACAGGCCAGTTGGAGAAATCCTTTGAAGCCTCCCAACCATTCTGAGAAGAAAGAGGTGTCAACTCCTGCATTCTCTTTCACCTCCCGAGCCAGCTTCTTAATTTTTGTAAGGGCTATCATAGTTTTTCCATTATCCCCAGAGTTCTGAGGGATATAAGTACAACATTCTTCTCCTATCATCCCACAGACCCCACCTTTTTCAGCTAGGATCATGTCAATGGCCAGTCTATTTTGAAGAGTCATTCTTGTGTTGGGTTCCAGTTCCTCAACTATGCCCTGGAAAGCATCTTGACTAAAATTGATGAACCTTTGCTCGGTGTAGTATACGTAGTTTATCCAGTCTACATTGTAATTGATTTGTACTTGTGGGATAATAGAGCGGAAACCTGCATAAATCTGATTTTGGGCTTTATATTGTCTGGGACCCCCCTTGGAACTCCTATGGAGTCTATGTAAACTTTGGGATCCTCAGCATAACCGAGGTGTAGTTGGTCTAGGCTCCTTTTGCTTCTGGGTATCAATGGAGTGGACATTTCAGAGTTGTGGCTACTAGGGTCATCCCAGGGCATGATTCTGAATTGCATTGCTAATTTTACCAAGGTGCATTGCCCAGTCCAAGTTATGGGGAGTTTGGACCTAAGTCGCCCATCCCCACAGAGCCAGTGTATGTCATACATGTATCTGGAATGATTAGTCAGTAAGGCTGCTTCTAGAGTCTCGTTGTTCTTACAAAAACCTTCCTCAAAGAAGCCCAGAGAAGGGCCTTTGGAGTTGTCAGGGGAGTAGCAGGTATAATTGTCAGGAGTGACAATGACGTTACCTGGGACCCTAATTTTACCTTTTTCCCTAACGAGGAATATAGGCAGGGCAGGCACTGCCATTGGATCCCTTCAAGAGTCCAAGCAGACAGAGGGTTGTGGTGTGGTCAGCTGGGAAAGCATGAGTATACAGGTGAGCGTTTGGAGCAGCACAGGCAACACATCCTACTGATATGTTTTGAACTTTAACATTATATCTGACCCATTCAATCCAGAGATTTTTTCGGGGACCGACTTGGGAAAAGACATCTTCCCTTTT
>JARQOD010005660.1:0-46859 GCA_033576555.1 Oophaga sylvatica
AACCTGACCCTAAACTGGGGTCCTAACTAATCCCTCACCTTGGAGGTACTGATAATGGTTCAGAGGTCCAAGTCTCCAGCCTAACCCTGTCTCCTATCAGTCCCTGAACCCTGTAATCAGTCCTAAGAAGGATACTGATTACCACCAAAGGGATATGGGCTGATCTCTGCTAAATACACAGATTAGACATATAAGACAGACTGGAGAAAACACAGACTTGCATACACACTCAAACACAGAAGGAACATAAATGATCTGGGATATTAAACTCTAAGCAAGGTGAGCTTAAAACAACTAAGGAGCTCTTTAACTTAAGTCTATACAGATACAATCCTATCTGTGGTCTGCATGAAGAATTTCACTGGCAACTCCCAACACAGACAACCAGAGATTTAAAGGAAACCAATCAACAAATAATTAATTGCAGCCGGGAGAAACTGCACCCAGTCCCAGAACTGAGCACAGACAGAATTAACTCCCTAACTGCCAAACACAAAGAAACAGCAACTCAGCTGTGAGAAGTCAGAATGTGCAACCGCGACGATCTTCGTGGCGATGCACACATGACAGTACCCCCCCTTCTACGAGGGGCCTCCGGACCCTCAGGGCCAGGTTTGCCCAGGTGAGTTCTGTGGAAGGTCCGCACCAAACGATCTGCGTTAATGTCAGACGCAGGAACCCACGTCCTCTCCTCTGGACCATACCCCTTCCAATGCACCAAGTACTGAAGGGACCGGCGATTCAGACGTGAGTCAATGATCTTTGACACTTGAAACTCCAAGTTACCATTGACCACCACTGGAGGAGGAGGTAGAGGTGATGGTATGACTGGTGCCACGTACCTCTTAAGTAATGACTTGTGGAACACATTGTGGATTTTAAACGTAGGAGGGAGGTCCAGACGAAATGCCACAGGATTAATTATGGAACTGATCCTGTACGGCCCGATGAATCTGGGGCCCAGCTTCCAGGAGGGCACTTTAAGTTTTATATTCCTGGTAGACAACCATACCAGATCGTTCACATTAAGATCTGGACCAGAAACTCTCCTCCTATCAGCCATACGTTTATAACGGTTCCCCATAGCACTCAGATTATTCAATACACCTCTCCACACTGAAGCAAGTGACGACGAGAAACGCTCCTCCTCAGGAACCCCAGAAGGGCCCCCCCCATTGAATGTACAAAACTGGGATGAAAACCATATGCCCCAAAAAACGGGGACTTACCAGTGGACTCGCTCCGCCTGTTGTTAAGAGCGAACTCTGCCAGAGGCAAGAAAGAAGACCAGTCCTCCTGGTTCTCTGAGACAAAACACCGAAGATAAGTCTCTAGGCTTTGATTCAGACGCTCTGTCTGACCATTGGTCTGCGGATGAAAAGCCGAGGAAAATGACAATTGCATCCCCCGACGTAAACAAAATGCCCTCCAAAACTTGGACACAAACTGAGACCCCCTATCTGACACCACATCAGAAGGCAACCCATGAAGTCTCACAATCTCCCCAATGAACACCTGCGCCAGAGTTTTAGCATTAGGGAGGGCAGGAAGAGCAATGAAATGTGCCATCTTACTGAACCTGTCAACAACCACCAGTATGACAGTCTTCCCTGACGACTGAGGAAGGTCCGTGATGAAGTCCATAGACAAATGAGTCCATGGACGCTCCGGAAGTTTCAAGGGTAAGAGGGTCCCAGACGGACGGGTATGAGGGTCTTAGAGCGAGCACAAACCCCACAGGACGCGACAAAAGTTAAAACATCTTTATTAACGTTAGGCCACCAAAACCGGCGAGAAAGGAGATCTAAAGTAGCCTTACTCCCTGGATGTCCTGCTAAAGCAGAATTATGATATGCCTCAATAACCTTTTGTCTCAACTGATTTGGGACAAACAGTCTCCCTGGAGGTCCTGCAGGGGCGTCCCCCTGAGCCTCTAACACCTCCTCCTCAAGCTCAGAACATACAGCCGACACTACCACCCCCTCCTGAAGGATAGGAATCGGGTCATCCATTTTCCCGGCCCCTGGGAAACTGCGAGACAAGGCATCCGCCTTAACATTCTTAGATCCAGGGCGATAAGTGACAACAAAATTAAACCTGGTAAAAAACAACGACCATCGAGCTTGTCTGGAATTCAGACGCTTAGCAGATTCCAAATACAGCAGGTTCTTGTGATCAGTAATGACGGTGACCGGGTGGACTGCCCCCTCCAAAAAGTGACGCCATTCTACAAAAGCCAACTTAATGGCCAAAAGTTCCCTATTGCCGATATCATAATTCCTTTCGGCGGACGACAATTTTTTAGAAAAGAAAGCGCACGGATGCCATTTACCAGGGACGGACCCTGGGACAATATTGCACCCACCCCTACGTCAGACGCGTCCACCTCCACAACGAACGGCTGTGATGCATCTGGTTGGATGAGAACGGGTGCCGAAGCAAAACATTTTTTCAAAGAGGAAAAAGCTTGGCAAGCTTTGTCCGACCATTTAGAAAAATCCGTCCCTTTTCTTGTCATGTCAGTGAGAGGTTTGACAACAGATGAGAAATTACAAATACATTTCCGGTAGTAGTTAGCAAACCCCAGAAAACGCTGCAGAGCCTTAAGATCCTCTGGCTGATCCCATTCAAGCACTGCTCTCACCTTTTCAGGGTCCATACGGAAACCGGAGGCTGACACCAAGAAACCCAAAAACTGAAGTTCCTGTACGGCGAATACACACTTTTCCAGTTTGGCGTATAGTTTATTGTCTCGCAAGATCTGCAACACCTGTCTCACATGCTCCTGGTGAGACACAAGATCTGGTGAGTAAATTAAAATGTCATCCAAATATATGACCACAAACAGCCCCACCAGATGACGAAAAATGTCATTAACAAAATTTTGGAATACTGCTGGTGCAGTAGTCAGACCAAAAGGCATGACAAGGTTCTCATAATGTCCCTCCGGCGTGTTAAACGCCGTTTTCCACTCATCCCCCTCTTTTATCCTAATCAGATTATACGCCCCCCTGAGATCCAATTTAGAGAACCATTTGGCGCCAACAATTTGATTGAAGAGATCAGGAATCAGAGGGAGTGGATACGGATCTCGAACAGTAATCCGATTAAGTTCGCGGAAATCCAAGCAAGGGCGTAGGCCTCCATCTTTTTTCTTCACAAAGAAGAACCCCGCGGCCACTGGGGAAGATGAAGGTCTAATATGCCCTTTGGCCAGACTTTCCGAAATATAATCTTTCATAGCCTGCCTCTCAGGACCAGAAAGGTTATATAACCTAGCTTTAGGTAACTTAGCATCAGGAAGTAAATTAATAGAGCAGTCATACACGCGATGAGGAGGCAACTCCTGACACCCCTCCTCAGAGAACACATCCCCAAAGTCCTCCAAAAAAGGAGGCAAAGTACTAGGCACGACCGCACTGATGACTGTGTTCATGCAGTTACTTTTGCAAAACTCCCCCCATTGACTTATATCTCTGGACTGCCAATTAATCACAGGGTTATGTTTAACCAACCAAGGAAGTCCCAACACAATAGGAGTAGGTAGACCCTCCAACACATAACAAGATAATAGTTCCCTATGTATTGCCCCTACCCGAAGGTCAATGTTATGAACCTCATGAACAAAGCTACCTTGGCCGAGAGGCCTGGCGTCAATGGAGAATATAGGGATCGGTTTGACCAATACACTCAGATGCATACCTTGAGCCTGAGCAAACTGAGCGTCAACCAGATTAGCCCCGGACCCACTATCAAGAAGAACAGAAAATCTCTCCACTCTCGTACCAACCACCACCTCCACTGGTACAAGGAACTGAGAAGAACTAGAGGACGAAATACATACTCCCAGGTTGTCGTCCACCACACAACCTGGGATTAACAGTTTTCCGGCGACTTTTTGCTCAACAAGGCACGGGATGGACATCCCCCAACAAAATGTCCCTCTTTCCCGCAGAAGAAACACCTTCTAGTCCTGCGGCGTACCGCCAATCCCCTCCTACGAAATGATGTCCCTCCCAACTGCATAGGCTCCTCCGAACAGACAAGGGGAACCTCAACATAAGGGACTTTAGTAGTAGGTGGAGTAACAACAGGGGCGGAGTTACCTCGCACCTCTCCCGGAGCCGTCTATCAGTACGGATAGCTAGGGCCATAGCAGCCTCCAGTGATGGAGGAGAATCATACTGAGCCAAAACGTCCTTTAATTTGTCAGAAAGCCCATGACAAAACTGGCTTCTAAGAGCTGGGTCATTCCACTGAGTATCTGTGGCCCATCTACGGAACTCAGAAGCAAATTCCTCCGCCGTACGATCTCCCTGCTGTATCTTACGTAATTTTGTCTCAGCAAGAGAGACCCGATCTGGGTCATCATATACCAAACCCAGGGCAGTAAAAAATCGATCTACTGACTGTAGAGCCGGGGATCCCGGAGGAAGGGAGAAGGCCCAGGATTGAGGGTCCCCTTGTAGGAGCGAGATAACAATTCCCACTCTCTGCTCTTCACTCCCTGATGATCGAGGCCGAAGCCGAAAATACAATTTACATGCTTCCCTGAAGGTAAAAAATTTGTCTCGCCCACCAGTGAACCTGTCCGGGAGAGCTACTTTAGGTTCAAATCTGGTTTGCTCCGAGGGAGACAAAACTTTGGACTTAATGTCCGTCAGCTCCATGGATAATCCCTGCAACTGCAGAGCCAGCTGGGCTACTGGATCCATGGCAACTGGGAATAATTTTATTGGCCAGTGAAAATGTCACGCGGTCTTATGATATGTGTACGATGTCAGTAAACTATTCTTAAAAGAACAACACTCTATACAACATATAGATTAGCAACATCAGCATGTAAATATAGAATAGATTTACCTGACACGATATCCGTTGAACTCAGGGTTAATCTTGAGGACTTGATACACTGTCACAAGAAAGAGGAGGACCGGGGGTCTAACCTGACCCTAAACTGGGGTCCTAACTAATCCCTCACCTTGGAGGTACTGATAATGGTTCAGAGGTCCAAGTCTCCAGCCTAACCCTGTCTCCTATCAGTCCCTGAACCCTGTAATCAGTCCTAAGAAGGATACTGATTACCACCAAAGGGATATGGGCTGATCTCTGCTAAATACACAGATTAGACATATAAGACAGACTGGAGAAAACACAGACTTGCATACACACTCAAACACAGAAGGAACATAAATGATCTGGGATATTAAACTCTAAGCAAGGTGAGCTTAAAACAACTAAGGAGCTCTTTAACTTAAGTCTATACAGATACAATCCTATCTGTGGTCTGCATGAAGAATTTCACTGGCAACTCCCAACACAGACAACCAGAGATTTAAAGGAAACCAATCAACAAATAATTAATTGCAGCCGGGAGAAACTGCACCCAGTCCCAGAACTGAGCACAGACAGAATTAACTCCCTAACTGCCAAACACAAAGAAACAGCAACTCAGCTGTGAGAAGTCAGAATGTGCAACCGCGACGATCTTCGTGGCGATGCACACATGACAAGAATCCCAGAAAAAGAAACTTCACAAAGGGCCAATTACAAAAAATGAACAAGTTTATTGAAAAAACAAGACAAACAGTATAAAAGGCAGTACCACAAGGTTCAGGAAGACAAAAAGGCGGGTGACCCTGCATGTATAAAGCAGCAAATATACATAAATATATATCAGAATATATATAAATATGTGTCACAAGACACAATATGCACCATCAATGTCAAAACAGTAATTTAAATATGAATCAAAAATAGAACCATAAACACCAACACTGTCAGAAGATAATATATAAAAATTCCATATCACCATGCACAGCAAAAATCTGCAAAGGTATAATGAAAAGGCATAGTGCATCAATAACTGCTGTAGTAACAGGTAATGTGATCAAAAAGTAGCAAGAGTAGAGACCTCAAAGTGAGGTAAATAAATACCTTAGGTAACAGACAGCAGGTATTGGAGCAATAGTAAGAGTCAAAATTACCAAATAGTAACAAGGAATGATGTTGGTTAAAGCATAATTACCAAGTGCTGCAGACAGGGGACCCACCACACCCGACGCGCGTTTCGCACGGAAATGCTTCGTCCAGGGGTGGTTAGGTCTTGGCCAGTATGTATATTTATACCCCTAGTAGCCAATGATAGCGTACATGTCCAGATGGTATAATCAAGAGGCACTCTGAACGAACTTCAGGATTGGAGGATCAGTCTCAGATGAGATGCCGGTATTATAGATAACAGGTGTTGTGAAAGACGTAGGCGCATGCGCATTGTCTGTAGTGATCGTCATCACTTAGAAAAAGTTAGGCTGCCATAGATACAAGAAAACATAATAGCATCACATCCGGCCACCAGAAGGAGAAGCGGTAGATCCAAGATAGATACAATCATAGCGTGGCAATATAACCACCCCGCCGACCAAACTAGATAGGTCACATCAGACTAACATGAGAAAAACGAACGACGTATAAAGCGCACGGTGATGTAACCAAATGCCATACATACAAACACGCCGCGACGTCACATCCGGTCACCACGAGCCGAAGAGGAAAACAAAATCACAGCAGAAGCCGCAAAGCAGTCGGTTGCCGGAAACAAAACAGAATCACAGCGGAGACCGCAAAGCAGTCGGTTACCATGCCGACAATACCAACACAGACATCACATCCGGCCATCAGAAATAAGCAGTCTAGCGAAGTAGCAACAAATCGTCACATGACTAGGTAATATACCGACGGCAAGCAATATGAGATGGCATCCAACATCACAAACGTAAACATATTAACTAGAAAATAAAAGATAAATAATGACAAAAGACGGGAGAATAATAAAGTGATGTGATGTCTGTGTTGGTATTGTCGGCATGGTAACCGACTGCTTTGCGGTCTCCGCTGTGATTCTGTTTTGTTTCCGGCAACCGATTGCTTTGCGGCTTCTGCTGTGATTTTGTTTTCCTCTTCGGCTCGTGGTGACCGGATGTGACGTCGCGGCGTGTTTGTATGTATGACATTTGGTTACATCACCGTGCGCTTTATACGTCGTTCGTTTTTCTCATGTTAGTCTGATGTGACCTATCTAGTTTGGTCGGCGGGGTGGTTATATTGCCACGCTATGATTGTATCTATCTTGGATCTACCGCTTCTCCTTCTGGTGGCCGGATGTGATGCTATTGTGTTTTCTTGTATCTATGGCAGCCTAACTTTTTCTAAGTGATGACGATCACTACAGACAATGCGCATGCGCCTACGTCTTTCACAACACCTGTTATCTATAATACCGGCATCTCATCTGAGACTGATCCTCCAATCCTGAAGTTCGTTCAGAGTGCCTCTTGATTATACCATCTGGACATGTACGCTATCATTGGCTACTAGGGGTATAAATATACATACTGGCCAAGACCTAACCACCCCTGGACGAAGCATTTCCGTGCGAAACGCGCGTCGGGTGTGGTGGGTCCCCTGTCTGCAGCACTTGGTAATTATGCTTTAACCAACATCATTCCTTGTTACTATTTGGTAATTTTGACTCTTACTATTGCTCCAATACCGCTGTCTGTTACCTAAGGTATTTATTTACCTCACTTTGAGGTCTCTACTTTTGCTACTTTTTGATCACATTACCTGTTACTACAGCAGTTATTGATGCACTATGCCTTTTCATTATACCTTTGCAGATTTTTGCTGTGCCTGGTGATATGGAATTTTTATATACTATCTTCTGACAGTGTTGGTGTTTATGGTTCTATTTTTGATTCATATTTAAATTACTGTTTTGACATTGATGGTGCATATTGTGTCTTGTGACACATATTTATATGTATTTTGATATATATTTATGTATATTTGCTGCTTTATACATGCAGGGTCACCCGCCTTTTTGTCTTCCTGAACCTTGTGGTACCTGCCTTTTTATTACTGTTTGTCTTGTTTTTTCAATAAACTTGTTCATTTTTTGTAATTGGCCCTTTGTGAAGTTTCTTTTTCTGGGATTCCCTTAAGGAACTTAACTAGATGTGTGGTGAGAACTTTGAACCCCCAGGTGTTTTACTAAAGTTTATAACGCCCGAGCATGAAAATAAAAAAATCATATTTTTTCCACAAACATGATCTTTTAGTCCCCAACTTTTTATTTTCCCAAGGGTAACAGGAGAATTTGGACCCGAAAAGTTGTTGTACATTTTGTCCTGAGTACGATGATACCCCATATGTGGGAGAAAACTACTGTATGGGCACACGTCAGGGCTCGGAAGGGAAGTAGTGACGTTTTAGATTGCAGACTTTGATGGAATGGTCTGCGGGCGTCATGTCGCGTTTGGAGAGCCCCTGATGTGCCTAAACAGTGGAAACCCCCCACAAGTGACCCCATTTTGGAAAGTAGACCCCCAAGGAACTTATCTAGATGTGTGGTGAGCACTTTGAACCCCGAAGTGTTATGTTTCGGTAGCTGAGGAGTGCAGGTAAAAAAGGCAATACACCAGAGCAGTTGGAATCTATGAGATTGCAGTACCCTGACTAACCACCACAACTAGAGGCAGCCGTGGAGCGTTCCTACGTTGGTCCTAGACGCCTCGTCACAGCCTGAGAAACTAACTACACCTAAAGATAGAAATAGGAAAGCTATCTGCCCCGGAGCAGAACCCCAAAGATAATAGAAAGCCCCCAAACATGTAATGGCGGTTAGACAAGAGGAAATACTGACACAGAAAGAAAATAGAATGAGCAAACGCTGGGGCCCAAACTATCTAAATAGAAAAGGACAGGAAGGGTACTTACTGCAATCCCAGAAAACCCTGAAAAACACCAACTCTACTAATTTCAAAATCACCTGAGATCACACGACCTCTACCACCTAAATTAGCTCTCTGGTGTAACAAAATCAAAACAGCAGCCACTGAAAAAACTGGAAAAAGCAAAAGAACAAAACTCAGTGGCTGAACTAAACTGAGAAGGCAGAAGCCCCCGGAGGGGACCCAGAAGGCCCCCAAAGAAGTGCAGGACAAAATGCAAAAATATAGCAACAACACAAAAGAAGAAAATTTCTTATCTGGTAGCAGGAGATGCAGACACGACACAGCAGGCTACAAGGGAAACTGGAATGAAGGATTCAGACCAGAACAATTGATCACCGGCAACCCTGATGGGAAAATGACTCCCTTATATAAGACCAGTCAGTAACACCTGATTCCCAGTCCTCACAATCTTCACTAGTACCGCTTGTAACCACCAGAGGGAGCCTCTGCTCAGAACTCATCTCAAACCCATTCACAACAGTACCCCCCCCTTGAGGAGGGGTCACCGAACCCTCATTTGAGCAACCAGGTCGGTCAGGATGAGTTCTATGATACGCACGGATAAGTCTCCTAGCATGGATGTCCGAAGCAAACACCCAAGAATTGTCTTCCTGACCATAACCTCTCCATTTAACCAAATACTGGAGTCTTCGTCTAGAAAAACGAGAATCCAATATTTTCTCAACCACATACTCCAGATTGCCCTCAACCAAAACAGGGTCAGGAGGCACAGTAGCAGGAACCACTGGCTCAACAAACCTCTTCAACAAGGACATGTGGAACACGTTATGGATCTTAAATGTCCCTGGAAGAAGCAAACGAAAAGAAACAGGATTAATAATCTCCATGATCTTATAAGGTCCAATGAACCTAGGCTTAAACTTAGGAGATGCTACTCTCATAGGAATATTCTTTGAGGACAACCAGACCAAGTCCCCCACTTCAAACCGAGGACCATCAGTCCTATGCCGGTTAGCAAACCGCTGGGCCTTCTCCTGAGAGAGGGACAACCTCTCCACTACCTGGTCCCAAATCTGTTGCATACGCTCAACAACAGAGTCAACACCTGGACAGACAGAAGCTTCCATCTGTCCTGAAGAAAATCGAGGGTGAAAACCAGAATTACAGAAAAACGGAGACATCAAAGTGGCAGAGCTAGCCCTATTATTAAGAGCAAACTCAGCCAAAGGCAAAAAAGAGACCCAGTCATCCTGATCAGCAGACACAAAGCATCTTAGATAAGTCTCTAATGTCTGGTTTGTTCTCTCAGTTTGACCATTGGTCTGAGGATGAAATGCCGAGGAGAAAGACAATTGAACACCCAGTTTAGAACAAAAAGTCCTCCAAAATCTGGAAACAAACTGGACTCCTCTGTCAGACACAATGTTCTCAGGAATGCCGTGTAAACTAACCACGTGCTGAAGAAACAACGGCACCAATTCAGAGGAGGAAGGCAACTTAGGTAATGGCACAAGATGTATCATTTTGGAAAACCTATCACAAATTACCCAGATGGTGGTCATTCTCTGAGAAACAGGAAGATCGGAAATGAAATCCATAGAGATATGGGTCCATGGTCTCTTGGGCACAGGCAATGGCATCAACAAACCACTAGAGCGAGAGCAAGGCTTGGAGCGAGAGCAAGTCCCGCAGGACTGCACAAATTCCCTGACATCGCGAGACAAGGTAGGCCACCAAAAGGACCGACTAACCAAGTCTCTGGTACCAAAAATTCCGGGATGCCCAGCCAATGCGGAACAATGAATCTCAGACATCACACTCTTTTTCCATTGGTCCGGGACAAACAATTTTCCAACAGGGCAGCGCTCGGGCCTATCCTCCTGACACCCCTCCAGAGCAAGTCTCAAATTGGGCGAGATGGCGGAAAGAACTACACCCTCTTTCAAAATAACAGAAGGATCAGATAACTCAGGAGAGTCCGCAAGGAAACTCCTCGAGAGGGCATCCGCCTTAACATTCTTAGTGCCAGGAAGAAAGGAAACCACAAAATTAAAACGTGTGAAAAACAAGGCCCACCTGGCCTGTCTAGGATTGAGTCGCTTGGCAGATTCCAGATAGACCAGATTCTTATGGTCCGTAAGGACCACCACCTGATGTTGGCTCCCTCCAGCCAATGTCTCCACTCTTCAAAAGCCCACTTCATGGCCAATAACTCCTGATTACCCACGTCATAATTACGTTCAGTAGGAGAAAATTTTCGAGAGAAAAAGGCACAAGGGTTACTTTTAGAGGTCTCTGGATCTTTTTGGGACAAAACGGCACCTGCCCCAATTTCAGAGGCATCAACCTCCACCTGAAATGGCAGAGAAACATCAGGCTGCCGTAGAACAGGAGCAGAAGTGAATCTCTGCTTAAGTTCCTGAAATGCAGAGACTGCCTCAGGAGGCCAATTCACCACATCAGAACCCTTTCTGGTCAAATCAGTTAATGGTTTAACAATAACCGAGAAATTACCAATAAATTTACGATAAAAATTGGCAAAACCCAAAAATCTCTGAAGAGCCTTTAATGAAGTAGGTTGGACCCAATCACAGATGGCCTGAACCTTGACCGGGTCCATTTCAATAACAGATGGGGACAAAATGAATCCCAGAAATGAGATCTTCTGTACGCCAAAAAGACACTTTGATCCCTTCACATACAGAGCATTATCTCTCAAAATCTGGAACACAGTCCGAACATGTTTCACATGAGAGTCCCAGTCATTAGAAAAAATCAAGATATCATCCAAATAAACAATCAGAAATTTGTCCACAAAATCTCTGAAAATGTCATTCATGAAGGACTGGAAGACGGAAGGGGCATTAGTGAGCCCAAAGGGCATCACTAGGTACTCAAAATGCCCTTCAGGGGTATTGAATGCCGTCTTCCATTCATCCCCGTGCTTAATGCGAATAAGGTTATACGCCCCCCTGAGGTCAAGCTTGGTAAACCAAGTAGCGTTTTTCACCCTGGAAAACAGGTCAGAAATCAAGGGTAACGGGTATTGATATTTCACAGTAATATTGTTCAAGAGACGATAATCAATACACGGCCTTAATGAACCATCTTTTTTGGCCACAAAGAAAAAAACGGCACCTAAGGGTGAAGAGGATGGTCTGATATGACCCTTCTCCAATGATTCCTTGATATAAGACCGCATAGCGTCATGTTCAGGTACAGACAAGTTAAAAAGACGACCTTTAGGGAATTTACTACCCGGCACTAATTCAATAGCGCAGTCATAGCTCCTATGGGGAGGTAAGGATGCAGATTTACTTTCGCTAAACACATCAGAAAAATCAAACAAAAAGTCAGGAACATCCTGAGCTTGGGGGAGGCAGAAAAAACAGGAGTGTTGGTATTAACACATTGGCAGCCCCAACTGGTTACAGACACAGATTTCCAATCCAAAACAGGATTATGAGACTGTAACCAAGGGAAACCCAGCACGATAATGTCATGCAGATTATACAGAACCAAAAATTTGCAGCACTCCTGGTGATCAGGTTCAACCCTCATTATCACCTGAGTAGAAAACTGGGGTTTATTCTCAGCCAAAGGGGTAGAATCGATCCCCAGTAGGGGAATAGACTTCTGTAGGGGTATCAAGGGAAACCCACAACGATTTAGCAAAATCATAATCCATCAGGTTAATAGCTGCTCCAGAATCAACGAAAGCCTGAGCAGAAAATGAGGACAGAGAGCATATCAGAGTGACAGTTAATAAAAACTTAGTCTGAACACTACCCAAGACAACTGAGCGTGCAAAACGTCTTCCCCGCTTAGGGCAGACTGAAATAGCATGAGAGGCATCACCACAGTAGAAACATAACCTATTGCGCTTTCGAAACTCATGACGCTGTGCCCCAGACACCACTCCATCACACTGCATGGGCTCAGAAGCTGGCTCACAAGGCAACACCACTCCACGCATACTTCTCCGCTCACGCAAACGTCTGTCAATTTGAATCGCTAATAACATAGAATCATTGAGACCAGAGGGGACAGGGAATCCCACCATAACATCCTTTACATTATCTGACAGACCCTTCCGGAAAAGGGCCGCCAAAGCGTCGTCATTCCATTTGGTCAGGACTGCCCACCTACGGAATCTCTGACAGTATAACTCAGCGTCATCAAGCCCCTGATTTAATGCCAACAAGGCTTTTTCAGCTTGATCAGTGACATTAGGCTCATCGTACAATAACCCCAAAGCCTGAAAAAACGCATCAACATCACTCAAAACAGGATCCCCAGGTATCAGGGAAAAAGCCCAATCCTGAGGATCGCCGCGCAGGAGAGAGATGATAATTTGAACCTGCTGCGCTGCGTTTCCTGAGGACTTAGATTTTAAGGCAAAAAACAATTTACAATTATTTTTGAAATTCTGAAACTTAGCTCGATCCCCTAAAAACAAATCTGGCATGGGGATCCTAGGTTCCACAACAGGCAACCTAGCAAGATATGCAGCAATACTCTGAACCTCAGTGGCAAGCTGATCCACACGGCCAGACAACTGTGCAAACTCCATTGGGAGAAAAGATCCTCCCCAGCACCCAGAGATACAGAGGGAAAAAAAAAAAAAAAAAATGCAACAAACAGAAAAATATCTCTGACAACTCTGACAACCTTTTTTCTATCACAATATTTTTTCCCTTCTGTGAGTACCATACAATTTTCAATTTTTAGGCCGGTGATACTGTTATGTTTCGGTAGCTGAGGAGTGCAGGTAAAAAAGGCAATACACCAGAGCAGTTGGAATCTATGAGATTGCAGTACCCTGACTAACCACCACAACTAGAGGCAGCCGTGGAGCGTTCCTACGTTGGTCCTAGACGCCTCGTCACAGCCTGAGAAACTAACTACACCTAAAGATAGAAATAGGAAAGCTATCTGCCCCGGAGCAGAACCCCAAAGATAATAGAAAGCCCCCAAACATGTAATGGCGGTTAGACAAGAGGAAATACTGACACAGAAAGAAAATAGAATGAGCAAACGCTGGGGCCCAAACTATCTAAATAGAAAAGGACAGGAAGGGTACTTACTGCAATCCCAGAAAACCCTGAAAAACACCAACTCTACTAATTTCAAAATCACCTGAGATCACACGACCTCTACCACCTAAATTAGCTCTCTGGTGTAACAAAATCAAAACAGCAGCCACTGAAAAAACTGGAAAAAGCAAAAGAACAAAACTCAGTGGCTGAACTAAACTGAGAAGGCAGAAGCCCCCGGAGGGGACCCAGAAGGCCCCCAAAGAAGTGCAGGACAAAATGCAAAAATATAGCAACAACACAAAAGAAGAAAATTTCTTATCTGGTAGCAGGAGATGCAGACACGACACAGCAGGCTACAAGGGAAACTGGAATGAAGATTCAGACCAGAACAATTGATCACCGGCAACCCTGATGGGAAAATGACTCCCTTATATAAGACCAGTCAGTAACACCTGATTCCCAGTCCTCACAATATTCACTAGTACCGCTTGTAACCACCAGAGGGAGCCTCTGCTCAGAACTCATCTCAAACCCATTCACAACACCGAAGTGCTTCACAGTAGTTTATAATGTACAGCCATAAAAATAAAAAATCCTTTTTTCTTTTACAAAATGATTTTTTCGCCCCCAATATTTTATTTTCACAAGGGTAACAGGAGAAATTGGACCCCAAAAGTTGTTTTCCAATTTGCCCTGAGTACGTTGATACCCCATATGTGGGAGAAAACTACTGTATGGGCGCACATCGAGGTTCGGAAGGGAAGTAGTGACGTTTTGGATTGCAGACTTTGATGGAATGGTTTGCGGGTGTCATCTCGCATTTGGAGAGCCACTGATGTGCCTAAACAGTGGAAACCCCCCAATTCTAACTCCAACCCTAACCCCAACACACCCTAGTCCCAACCCTAACCACAAACCTAACCCTAACACACCCCTAACCCTAATCCCAACCCTAACCCTAATCCTAACTTTAGCCCCAACCCTAACCCTAACTTTAGCCGCAACTCTAACCCTAAGGCCCCGTGCACACGTTGTGGATTTACTTGCGGATTTTTCCGTGCGGATTTTGCTAAAACCGCAGGTAAAACGACCTGCGTTTTACCTGCGGTTTTAGCGCGGATTTACTGCAGTTTTGCCACTTTTTTTGCGGATCTGCTTGTGGTTTTACACCTATATTGCATAATTTGGCCCACAGAGTCATGTGAGGTCTTATTTTTTGTGGTACGGGTTGATGTCTTTATTGGTACCATTTCTGAGCACGTGACATTTTGATTTTTATTCATTTTATTAATGTTCGCATCTGAATTCTTTGGGGGGGTCGTTACGTCGCTGGAAAATGATAAGCAGTTTATTCTGGTTATCGTTAGTGTATCTTTATATACGTTTCGCTTTTAAAATAAAACAATTTTATATATATATTTTTGCTCGCTTTATTCTGCGAGCTAACTTTTATATTTTTTTATGTTTTGCGTTTTATAGAACAATTTGATTTATGGTGGCTCGTTTATTTGCGACAATACATTTTTTCATGCGGTCTGTATTAGTTTTATTGTGCGTCAGATTCCTACTTTGTGCTATGAGCATTTATCGATTGATAAGATTTATTTCGTGATATACTAATATAATAGTGTATCTCGAATTATAAAATATTGTGGAGGGGATAGGCCGAAATTAACCCAGCAGGGAAATAGAGATTCAAAGGGGATTACAAATAACAAACCCCTTTACAGTGCATCATTCAAGAGTCTCACCAGATCTATATTACTAATAACACACGGAAACTTCGCATACCATATAGATAGCTCCACAAATAACAATAATCAGCATAAGAGCGAACAAGTACTGGCCAGTACCTAAAAAAGAAACAGGTATATAATCTCTACCAGAGGCAACAGGAGAGATGCCCCTACAATAATGCACTACTACAGTAAAAATCTGCTCAGCTGTAACGCCGGTGTGTTTGTACCTTGTTTTCCCAGCGTTACTCTGCATGTCTATGCTCTTACCATTTGCTCCTTTCAGCCTAACCATCTGGGATACTGTTGATTGTTACCTGTATGGATTCTACTCAGTTCTCTTCTCTGGTGCGTAGCTCTACATGTGTTGCAGAGTCTTTGCTCCGCTGCACGACCATCCGCGTGTTCGGTCCCTGGCTGCTGTAGTGTTGTTGTGCAGATGAAGGGAACTCCAGAAGGCCACACAGAGATGCTGGATGGTAGGTTTAAACAGCCATACTTTATTTTCCGTTCCTCTCCCCTGCTCCCCTTACCCAGGACTTCCCGCTCCTGCCTTGTCTCCTCCTCCCCATTACATCTCGATACTAGGCAGAAACTGAAACAAGGATAACAGCAAACCAATCACAGATATAGTAACAACATCACATCTCTCCTCTTCTCACCAAACAAAACAACATTATAACTGGATAACGGTCCAAAAGTTTACATTAGTACGAAGGGTTTTTTTTTTTTCTTCTTTTTACTGCAGAACATAGTCCAAGAGGTGGGCTGGCGGTCTACGATTTGCCCTCGCTGGATAGCGGTGGGACATCACAGTCCCAGATCAACTTTCTGAGTCCCCTGAGGTATCCTCCCTTGGAACTGCTGAGCTCTGGGGATCCGGCAGGACGTCATCGCTATCTGCCTCGTCTGTTTCTGGGACATAGTCGCAAAGTTTTTTAAAATGGGACACGTTCCTTGTGACCTGGCGACCGTGATCTTGAGCAGTAACCATGGTGCCTTTGACTTGTGTGACCTGAAAGGGTTCAGGATAGTATTGTGATGCAAACTTGTCTCTAGGTCTTAGCCTTTTTACCAGGACCCAATCTCCCACCAATACTTCCAGTGGCTTGCAACGATGACTGCTCTTATCTGCATACCTCTTCATCTTCTGTTTGGATATGGCATCCTTAGTAGCAATTGGGGTTTGAACAGGGCTCTGCGGAACGCTCGGGAGTTTGACACGCATAGGCCTGTTGAACAGCGCAGTGGCAGGTGGTATCCCAGTAGTAGAATGGGGTGTAGCTCTGTACTGTCTAAGAAATCTGTGTAACTCTTGCTGTAAATCCTTGTGCTCCATGGTAGCGATCCTCAAAGTTTTGTTGATTGATTGCATGAACCGTTCCACTTCACCATTGGCCTGAGGCCAGTAAGGAGTTATTTTCCTGTGAGTGAAACCAAGATAGGTTGCGAATGATCGAAAGTCTGTGCTATTAAAAGGTGGTCCATTGTCAGACTTCACTGTTTCCGGTATGCCATATGCCGAGAAGATCTTGTCTAATTTTGGTATAACAGCCCTGGCAGAGGTTGTCGAAACATGTTCAATGACTGGGAACCTCGAATAGTCATCCATGACAACCAGCAGATAGGAGTGATCCGGTAAAACACAGAAATCAACACTAACAGCAGACCACGGGCCCTCTGGCAGGGGTGTCATTTGTAAGGGTGCGCGTCTATGGTCAATTGTAGTTGCTTGGCAAGGTATGCAATTTTCAATGAGTGCCTCTACTTTTTTGTCTAGTCCTGGAAACCAGACTTTCTCTCTCAGTAATTGCTTTGTTTTCACCACCCCTTGATGAGCCTCGTGGGCCAGATCCAGTACTCTGCTTTGAAGTTTCTGGGGTATCACCACCGATTGTTACGCAACAGTAGATTTGAATCAGACACGGAGAGATCATGTCGTGCATTAAAGAAGGCTGTCAAGTAGGTTGTTTGATCCGGTGTTTGGAGGCGGGCTTCAGCAAGAAAATTGCTCCAATTTTTAGATCGAACAGTCTCTATAACTAACTGAAGTTGGTGATCGGAATCCACCGTTTGTTGTATTTCCTCCATAGTCATAGCTTTTGGCACAGAATGTGCAACAATAAAATTGATATGTTCCTCTGCAAGGATAGTTGCTGGGATGTCGTCCTTGGTAGTTTGTGGTGTTGGGTGTCTCGAAAAGTAGTCAGCCGGATTACCAGCTCCTGCCTCGTATCTCAACCGAAACTGGTAGTTCTGTAGGCGGAGCAACCAGCGTTCAAGTCGTGGGGGAGGCTTTGAAGAATGTTTGTTGAAAAGCGGAATGAGCGGTTTGTGGTCGCTTATCACTGTGAATTTATGTCCCATAAGGTACAGATGAAAATGAAGGCATCCCCACACAACCGCAAGAGCTTCCCTTTCAGTTTGTGAATAGCGTTGTTCTGTCTCTGTTAAGGCTTTGCTTGCATAGGAAATGGTAGAAACGTTGCCTTCTTTGGACACTTGTGTGAGAATTGCACCCAGGCCCACCGGACTAGCGTCCACGATCAGCTCTGTGGACTTTAGAGGGTCAAAATAGGCCATGACGGTGTCGCCAGTCAGACCGGACTTCATGGAGTCGAATGCTGCTTGGTGTTCAGTAGTCCATGTCCAAGGAGTGTCTTTTTTCGTGAGTAGTCGCAGGGGTTCGGAGATCGTGGCCAGATCAGGCATAAATCGCCCACAGTACGTGACTAGTCCTAGAAAACTGCGAACCTCTGACACATTTTGAGGTTGGCTAGCTGACTTTATGGCAGAAACTTTCTGAGGATCTGCTGAAACTCCTTGCTCCGAAAAGATATATCCAAAGAAGCTTAATGACTTTTGGTTAAACTCACATTTTGACGGATTGACAGTTAGATTACAGGCTTGCAGTCTCTGAAACATTGCTCTAAGTGACTGTCATGCTCCTCTTGGGTTGTACCATATATAAGAATGTCATCACTGACGTTTAGAACTCCTGCTATTCCAGATAGAACCTGACTGATAACGTTCTGAAATATTTCTGCCGCAGATGAGATACCAAAGTTCAACCTCTTGAATCGTCGTAAGCCCACATGGGTACTAAAAGTTGTAATGTACCTGGAATCTGGATGCAACTCAAGTTGATGATAACCTGATTTTAAATCAATTTTAGAAAATACTTTTGCACCATTCAGGTCTGTGATAATGTCATCAATAGTGGGCGTGATGTGCCTTTCTCTTTGAATAGCCAAATTGGCATGCCGCATATCCACACATAGCCGGATTTTACCAGGTTGCTTTGGTTTTGTTGCAACAACAATGGGCGATACCCAAGGAGTCGGGCCTTCAACTCGTTCAACAACATCAGACGCTTCCAGATCCTGCAGTTCTTGCTCCACAAGTTTGCGGACATGAAATGGGATGCGCCTGTGAGGTTGAACAGACGGCTGTATTGACTGGTCAATATGCAATTTTATCTGAACGTCTTTTAGCTTACCGAGACCTTTAAAGAGATTGGGGTATCTCTGCATGATGTGTTGGGCCGAAGGATCTGTGACGCTATTGACCAGGTTGACCAGACCCAGAGATATAGCACTCCTGCAGCTGAGAAGCGTGTCTGCGGAGCACTCTACTACATATACAGTGTCGGTGATGGACTTCCCGTCAGCTGCAAGTTCTGACTGAAATTTGCCACACGGGAGCAGGGTAATTGGTTTCTAGATTGTTGAGTTGGCCTCAGCTATTTAATGCCCAGGACCGACTACCTTATAAAATCCCAGGAAGAGTGGCACGAGGAAAGTAAGTCGCAACTGCGCGTTTGATATGCAATTACACCAAAGGTCACTACTCCCACTTTTCAGACACAGACCCATCTTGAGATATAAGAGTTGTGAGTGACATGTTCAGGCATCGAGGTGGGTTCCAGTGTGAAGTCAGTCAATCTAGAGGGAGTGAAGTAGTTGGAATTCTGTTTATCCCTAGTCTTCGGACGGAGCAGTTCAGTTCAGTCCAGTCTGGACTTGAGGATACTGAGAGCTGTCAGCGAGTCTGAGAAAGCTGTCTTCCATAAAATCTACAAGTGCTTATGTTAAGAGCGGGAAGCAGGGCGAAGGGCGCAGTGGAGAAGACAGAGAGAAGTGCTACAGGTATTGGATTACCTGCACTAAATTGCCGGACACCGGGGTCCGAAGCGTTGCTAGAGTTTTCAAGCTAGTAACAAGAAAACCGGAGGCATCTGGACTAAGGTCGCAGAGTGCAGCCCAAAGGTCAATACGTAACCGGAGTCATGGAGAACGGGGACTTTGAGTCAAGCGCAGACAAAAGTAAGGACTTAGTTCTCACCACTTAGAAGGCTCCACCACAATGTTGGCCGGGCATTACAGCTATTGAGAAAGCTGGAGAGTTCAGAGTTAACTTCGCTTCAGCAAGTTGGACTCACATGTATATGGAAGTAAAGGAGGCCTCTAACCTGCTCAGCGGTTACCCGAATGTGCACTCTCCACCCCGACCAGCTCCTCGGGACCTGCTTGAACCATCTACCAGTAAAAGGTATGGAAAGAAGCTGCATTGTGTGTGACTGAATTCTTATCTACACCCTGCATCATCACCATAGACTTCCAGGGACCAGTCTCACCTGTGGGAGACTTACCACCCAGCTGCCCCATAACATCCCCTGTGAAGACCCTTATAGCAGCGCTGGTACAATTGACCAGAGACCACAGGTGGCGTCACGAACTACCTACCTAATAATCCCCTGTAAATATCCCCCCCATTGTATGAGCGCCCAGGGCCACGGCCGAGTCCTGCTGCCAGTGACAAATCCCATAGACTTTCATGGGCTCGGTGCCGAGTACCCCATTGCCCTGGTACTAAGTGCGACTCATCTTTGGCGTCACGAACAGGATGCGAAGCTTGCAATTGTGAGTCCTGTGTGCCTATATTGAACTGTTTGGTGAAAAAGACTGTTTGCTGCATTTGGCGCCAAATACCGCCATTTTACCGCCAAGTTGGCGCCCTGAGGCGCTGGTGAAGAAGGTGGGCGTGCATTCGTGGGCGTGTACCCCCCCTGAGGCGCGAAAGATATGGCCGCCCTCTCCAAATGCTACTATAATGTGCGGTCCTGCCCCACTGCTAAAGAAATCCGCCTCCTCTTCATCCTCTATGCGAAGAGGAGGAGACGCAAATCCCGCCTCCACGGAAGAGACCGGACTGTTCCAGATGGAAACTATAGTCTGGCCTGGGACGAGATGGCGGAAGGACAGGAGAATCTGTGCAGAGGACCGGAGGCATACAAACCCTGCTTACCGGAAGATTCCCTACCTGTGCCAGAGCTGTCCCCAGATCGGGACACTAACACCGCTATACTGGAGCTGCAGAAGGAGAACGCGGAGCTAAGAAGGAAGCTCCAGAGTCATGCAGATCTGCAGGAGACGGAGAGACGCTGGCGTGCCCAGACACAACGGCTGCTGTGGGACGCAGTGTTCTCTCCCACAAGCCTAACGCCGTCTCCTGATTTCCCAAGTTCCCTGCTGAGGAAGGCTAAAGAGCAACCGGAGGCTGCCCAGAAAAGAGTGCTGTACCTGATCCCACCGATGCAAAGGTGGAGGTGAAGGAGGCTGAGGAGGTTCTGCCCGGTCCGGAGTGCCAGCCAGGCCAGGAGGCCACAGCGGAGTACGGTTCCCCGGTAAGGTCACCGGAGGGGTCCCAGCCGCCATTGCCGGAAATCGACTGGGATGAGATAGAGCGTCTGGACGACGTGACTTACGACCTCCAAACCGGAAACGCCTGGCAACACTGTGAGAAAGTGAGACAGCAGCAGGAGGAAGAGCGGAACATACAGCGGTCCCGGCAACGACAGCATGAGGAGTTCATCGCTGATAAGGAAACCGTCCGCCGAGATAAAGGTACCCGACGGGAACCGCGGCGGCAGGGGTGCGTCACCGAGTTTCAGCTCCGCAAGGGCTGGGGCTTTATCCGCGAGCCGGGCCTCTATCAGGGGGTCTTTGTGAGTCGCCGGGACGTGGAGTCCCACATGCCCATCGGTCATCCTGGGAGGGACCTGATAAATGGGGACATAGTGAGCTACACACGTCACTGGGGTTTAAAGGGGTGGTATGCCCTGAACGTCTCCATCGTCAGTGACCCCGTCCCCGACGCCGGTACCGTACACAATACCGAGGCGTCCCAGTCCCAGGCTCTCACCGCACCAGGCCGTGCCCCTGCATCGCCCCCTGCATACTCATCGCAATCGGCGACCTACTCTGCATCGCAATCGGCGACCTACTCTGCATCGCAATCGGCGACTTACTCTGCATCGCAAGTTAATGTGGCCCTTGCAGCGACGCCATCAGCGTCTTACAGAAATGAAGTACCCGTTGGGTCCATCGTTAAAATGAGAACTGTGGCCACTCAAACGCTAATAGCAGGTCACGACATATTTGTAATGCGTTCTAAGGAACATCGCGTCGTTCCAGCCCCAGGAGTGGAAGACGTTATCGAAGTTTGTAAGAAGAATGAAGACCGGTAGGACCCAGACAGGGGTTTACCGTATCCAAGAATTGTAAAAAGTTTGATAAAAGAAGATTTGCCAATTTGCACTTTATTATTGTTTGATAGTGTGTATAATGATGTTTTACATATTGAGTAGAATACCCGGCTGGGTACAAGGTAAAAGAATTTGAAAAGTTAAAAAGTAAATGTGTAGATTGCATAGTTGCATAGAATACCCCGGTTGGGTAAAGCAAGTAAAGTGAGTTATTGAGATATATGTGAATACTTGATTTCTAAATTTATATATATAAATATATGTCTTTTACCATGCCAATGAACTGCGTGGCTGTGGACTGTGCCAGCCCAAGAACTTTCTATGTAAATAGTTGCACTACGGTGCATTATCTTGGTTTTACACGAAACCACTACTATCTATCTACCTCTGAAGAAAAACCCGTATGGTGGGCCTAGAGTGAGGTCTGCAGTCAGAAGTCCTGCAGCCCACCCAGGACCCACGTGGGAGGTTTTTGGTGCGGGTCCTCCACAAGTATCCTGTATTTATGAGCATGTCTTGATATTTTGATACTTTTGATACTTTTGTATTCTTCATTGTACAAATTGTAACGTTCAAGAAGTCGTACCTCCCGGATGGAAGATTTTAAAAATGTTGACGTTAATGCAAAACAAAAATATTTTTCTTTTTCTCTTTTACAGCCCGGGAGTGCTGTGTTTAATCAAGGGGGGATGTGTGGCCCAGCTATGCCAGGACACACATAAAATCCAGGAGAGTGCACAGGAAGGTAATCGCAACGCTTGATATGCATTCACTGCCACTCACTCTTTCAGACACACCCATCTGAGATATAAGAGGGAGTGACATGTAGCAGTCGTGGTTCAGTGAGTCAGTCAATCTAGGAGGGAGAGTAGTGGAATCTGTTTTGCTGTCTTCGGACGGATCAGTTCAGTGTCAGTCCAGTCGGGACTTAGAGGATACTGAGGGCTGCTCAGCGAGTCCTAGAGAAAGCTGACCTCGCCATGAAATCTACAAGTGCTTATGTTAAGAGCGGGAAGCAGGGCGAAGGGCGCAGTGGAGAAGACAGAGAGAAGTGCTACAGGTATTGGATTACCTGCACTAAATTGCCGGACACCGGGGTCCGAAGCGTTGCTAGAGTTTCAAGCTTAGTAACAAGAAAACCGGAGGCATCTGGACTATAGGTCGCAGAGTGCAGCCCAAAGTGTCAATACGTAACCGGAGTCAGGGAGAACGGGGACTTTGAGTCAAGCGCAGACAAAAGTAAGGACTTAGTTCTCACCACTTAGAAGGCTCCACCACAATGTTGGCCGGGCATTACAGCTATTGAGAAAGCTGGAGAGTTCAGAGTTAACTTCGCTTCATGCAAGTTGGACTCACATGTATATGGAAGTAAAGGAGGCCTCTAACCTGCTCAGCGGTTACCCGAATGTGCACTCTCCACCCCGACCAGCTCCCCGGGACCTGCTTGAACCATCTACCAGTAAAAGGTATGGAAAGAAGCTGCATTGTGTGTGACTGAATTCTTATCTACACCCTGCATCATCACCATAGACTTCCAGGGACCAGTCTCACCTGTGGGAGACTTACCACCCAGCTGCCCCATAACATCCCCTGTGAAGACCCTTATAGCAGCGCTGGTACCATTGACCAGAGACCACAGGTGGCGTCACGAATAGTGTTGAGCGATATTGCTCGATATCTAAAAATATCGGATCGGAATGGTATCGCCGATATCACTAAATATCGGCGATATCCGATTCCGATACCGGAAGTCCCATGTAAGTCTATGGGAACAAAATATTGCAACTAAAAAAACCTTTATTTCCTTGTAAACACTAAATATACACACATAGAATACATATATATATATATACATGTCATTGTGACATATATATATATATACATATATGTATAGTTTATACACTTCTACATAGTAAAATATCCTCTGATTCAATTGCCGGGTAAAGCCGGCTTCAGTGAAAAGACAGAAGCACCCGACATGAAATGACACTTGGTGTACATAGGGTTAACCATGTCTTTTCATGTCGTTTGCTATCTGATTTGCACAAACAATTAAATCAGTCTATGTTTGCAAAATTTCACACCTGCAGGGGTTAATTAAAGGTGTAAATTCGTTGTAAAAAAAACGGACTTTTTGCTACGAATTTACACCTTTAATTAACCCCTACAGGTGTGAAATTTTGCACACATAGACTGATTTAATTGTTTGTGCAAATCAGATAGCAAAGGACATGGTTAACCCTATGTACACCAAGTGTCATTTCATGTCGGGTTCTGCATTTTCACAAAAGCCGGCAATTGAATTAGCGGCTATTATACTATGTAGAAGTGTATGAACTATAAATATATATATATATATATATGTGTCACAAACTCAATGACATGTATATATATATATATGAGGTGTAAAATTGCTGAAAAAAAATGCGTGGGCTCCCGCCCTATTTTCGCAACCAGACAGACAAAGCCAGTGAGTGGGGGCAGATAATAATAGCCCAGAGAGGGACCATTATTTTTGGCCCCCCCCCGGCTACTAACATCTGCCCCCAGACACCCCAGAAAGGGCAAATCTCTAATTAGATTTGCCCTTTCTGGCACTTTGCCCGTCTATTCCCATTGCCCTGTAGCGGTGGCGAATGGGTTAATAAGGGGTTAAAATGACCTTGCAATTGAAAGGTCACTTTAAGCCAGGTTAATAATTGAGAGCTGTCAATTAGACAACTATCAATTATTAATCCTATTGTATGAAAGAAAAATCAAACACACACACTTTAATAAAAAAGAAGTTTAATGAAATAATCACACAGTTTTTGACCATATTTTATTTTCCTGCTAAAACCATTTCCTGTAATAAAAATAAAATAATAAAGCAAAATTATTCTTACCAATCCGATGTACAGTCAGGTCCCACGGTGTAATCCTTCAGAAAGGGTTAATGTTTACTGCAGGGACCGCAGCTAATGCTGCAGCCTCACAGTAAACCCCCAAATGAATGAGTTCCTCTCCTGGCTGACAGGAGAGGAAGTGGAAAGCTTAATTGATTGCTTTCCACTTTCACTTCAGGTCAGCCAGGGACACAATCAGTGACGTCAGAGGGAACTGGTTAACAAAAATAGGGGATCCCCTCGAAAAAAATTGGCGTGGGGTCCCCCCTATTTTTGTTAACCAGCCAGATGAAGCAGACCGCTGAGGCCTGGATTTTCAGGCTGTTAAGGAGCCAAGATCCATGGACCTTGCCAGCCTGATAATACCAGGCCACAGCAGTCTGCATATCTTGGCTGATTAACAAAAATAGGGGATCCCCTCGAAAAAAATTGGCGTGGGGTCCCCCCTATTTTTGTTAACCAGCCAGATGAAGCAGACCGCTGAGGCCTGGTTTTTCAGGCTGGTAAGGATCCAATATCCATGGACCTTGCAAGCTGATAATACCAGGCCACAGCAGTCTGCTTAGCTTGGCTGGTTAACAAAAATAGGGAATCCCCTCGAAAAAAAAACGGCGTGGGGATCCCCCCTATTTTTGTTAACCAGCCAAGTAAAATGCAGACTGCTGCTGCCTGGTATTAAAAGACTGTCAAGGCCCATGGATTTTGGCCCTCAACAGCCTGATAATACCAGGCTACAGCAGCCCCACATTTGGCGCATCAAAAGATGTGCCAATTGTGGCACTTTACCCGGCTCTTCCCACTTGCCCTGTAGCGGTGGCAAGCGGGGTAATAAGGGGTTAATGTCACCGTTGATTGCACGGTGACAATAAGCCCGGTTAATAATGGAGAGGTGTCAATAAGACACCGATCCATTATTAATCCCAAAGTTATTAAATGTTTAAAAAAAAGACACAGCAAGAAAAAAGTCTTTTAATGAAATAAAAGAGACAACACAGTTTTCATTTTTTTATTACTCTCTCATTCCTGCGACGCCATCGATCTCCTGTAAAAAAATAAAAAAACAAACCAACAGTATACCACCTGTCCGACGCAGCCAATACCGACAGTCCCACGACGTCCAGCTCTGCTACATCGGAATGACAGGCGAGCCTGACATCCCGGCGCAGCACAGCTGCTTACCAGCTTCCCCGGCGGTGACGTCATCGGACTGCTTTACGGCCGCGATTACCCAGCAGTCACTGCAGTTATCGCGAGATACTGCATGTGACCGCCGGGGAGAAGAGGATGGCGGCCATTAAGCAGCCCGGGATGTGACCACCGGAGATCTTCTGCCAGGTAAGTGCCGCTGACTCCTGACAGACCCGACCGACGGACACTGACAGTGACAATTCCGATTCCGGTATCCGATATGACGAAAATATCGGAACTCGGGATCGGGATTCCGATACAGCCAATATCGGCCGATACCCGATATTTGCAGTATCGTATCGCTCAACACTAGTCACGAACTACCTACCTAATAATCCCCTGTAAATATCCCCCCATTGTATGAGCGCCCAGGGCCACGGACCGAGTCCTGCTGCCAGTGACAAATCCCATAGACTTTCATTGGCTCGGTGCCGAGTACCCCATTGCCCTGGTACTAAGTGCGACTCACAGATGCTGAACCATAAGGAAAAATCTTTAGGCTAGTGCTTTGTAGAGCAGGTCTGTTCGGGAGTCGGCTATAGACTGCACGGCTGATGACGTTTACTGATGCCCCCGTGTCTACTAGGGCTTCCACCGGACTACCATTTATCAGGATAAGTCGCCTTGGACTGGTAAGTGCGTGCAGTGTTTGAGATCCCTCTGCAGTCACTGAGAATAGATAAGTACTGTGAGGCTCGTCAGTAAGCTGCAGCGTTTGGATTTTCTGTGACCTGGGTTGTACTGTGGAATGAGGGGATTGTGGTTTGGATCTACACACTTTTGCAAAATGGTTTTGTTTTCCACAATTATGGCAGGTCCCCCCTTTTGCTGGGCAGACATTCTGGTGAAGATACGACCCTACGCAGTTGTAGCAAGTTGCCCCCTGCATACGAGGCACAGGCGGTCTCTGTGTCAGCTTTGCTATACAAGATGGTGCTTCCGCCTCGCACTCAATGTTCTCTATGAGTTTAGCTTGTTTTTCGGCGGTATCATTTACACGTGCTGTTTCAAGCAGTTTTGCTAAAGACATGGTGGGATCTCTGAGTGCTTGTCTCCGTAACTTAGAGGAGATGCAGCCTTGTAAAATCTGCATTTGGATCACTTTGTCGACATCTGCAAATTCACAGTAAGCTGCAAGGTGCCGTAGTCGGACATGATATTCATCAATGCTTTCTGTTGCTGACTGCTTTAATTGTCTAAACTTGAAGATTTCAAATGCTGCATTTCTGTGTGGGGAGAAATACTTGCTTAATGCTGCCTTACTGAGCTCATAGTCTTTGTCTTCTCCTGTATTAGGCAGAGTAGTGAGGATATCATAGACTTGTGCCCCTGCATAATGTAATAGCATGGCTTTCTTCCTGGTATCATCTGATATGTTCATGGCTTGTAGGAATATATCAAAACGCTTCAGCCATTTCTCCCAACATGCTGCTAGGTTAGCTGGGGACTGATGCACATCAAAAGCAGGGAAGGCAGGTAAACAGGCCATTGTTGTAGAGCTGAAATACCTTTAGCTGATGATGAACGCTTCCTCGTCGCCAGTTGTAGTGTTGTTGTGCAGATGAAGGGAACTCCAGAAGGCCACACAGAGATGCTGGATGGTAGGTTTAAACAGCCATACTTTATTTTCCGTTACTCTCCCCTGCTCCCCTTACCCAGGACTTCCCGCTCCTGCCTTGTCTCCTCCTCCCCATTACATCATCGTTACTAGGCAGAAACTGAAACAAGGATAACAGCAAACCTATCACAGATATAGTAACAACATCACAGCTGCCGCTGTGGAAGCTAACCACAGGTTGTGAGGTAATCTGCAGCTGTTGCATGACTTTCCACGTGTGTCCAGGCTTGCAGCCGCTGTCAGGTGCCTTAGGCCTTAGTTCCTGTGCTGTCTATGCTGTACTGGTTTTTGTCTGTGTGCACGTGGCCACACCTTCCCTGCTTTTATTAGGGGCAGTGTGTGCGCTTGAATTGCTTTCCTCAGCCTATTGCTGAGGGGAAGCTCCTATTTAAACTTCCTTTTCCCTGTTGGATGTTGCCAGAGCTTCTCATTAGGTTTCAGAATCTAGCCATGTGTGTTTGGTCCAGCTTGCTGCTCTTGGTCTGCCTTGTCTTCAGCTCCTGTTCTGCCTGCTACCAGTTCTGGGAAAGCTGATGTCTTTGTTCCTGGACCCGTCCTGTCTATGTGTTGGTACCAAAGTCCTTGCCCTTGAATGGGAATTCCTGCTGTGTGATGTTCCTGAAGTCCTCTTGTGTCTTGAACCATGTACCCAGTGACTGTGAGTTTCCTGTAACCTGTGTCTTGAAAATAAACCTGTGTTCGTTTTCTGGAGATGGAGTCTGGGTTCCTGCTGAGCGTTTACTACTCTGTGCTCAGTCTTCTATGCGACTCTAGCTCCGTTCAGCTCCGCTTTGATTCTGCGGAGCTTGCACCATACCGCTTGAGTTCCTTTCTAGGTCGTGTCCGTTCTCTGGATCCTGACTACCTCTGCCTGGTGTCTGCAGCCTGACTGTCTCTACTTGGTGCCTGTGGCCTGGCGACTGCTGACTGGTGCCTGGAACCTGACTATCTCTGACTTGTGCCTGGAGCCTGATGTCTGTCATCTGGTGTCTGGAGTCTGATGACCGCTGCCCGATGATCTGCCGGTCTCCCTGATGTTCTGTCGGTGTCCCTGATGTCTGGCTGTTCGGTGCCTGGAGCTGTGTCTGTTTTCCAGAGTCCAGATGTCCTGTCTTCATCCTAGATGTCCAGCCTGTGTCCAGATATCCAGTCCATGGTCCTGATGGTCATGCCTGTGTTTCTGAGTCGATCCAACGTGTGTTCCTGGATGAGCTCCTCCTCCGTGTTCCTGGGGAGTTTCCAGCCTTGTTTCCTGGTGACGGCTCTGCCTGTGTGTTCTGGATCTGACCAGCCGATGTCCTGAGCTGCTATATCGATGTTCCTGGACCTGTGCTGTCCATGTTTTGCCTGTGTCCGGATGTCAGGCCTGTTCCCTGGGGTCCATCCTGTTATGACGTCTGTCCAAGTGCGGTGTCTGATGTTGTCCTGCTGTGCCTGTGCTACGCATTAGGCCTGAGAGAGATGTTCTCCTGATATGCCTGTGCCAGATGACCCTTGACTGCATCAACCCGTGATGACCTCTTGCCATCGTCTGACGTCTGCTGTCCTGTGAGTTTCACTCTTGCTTGATGTGCGGAATCGGGAGCCTAGCATTGTAATGTCTTGTTTCTGTGTGGTGAATTTGTTTAGTAAACTTTATGTTTCTTCATACCTGAAGTTGTGCGGTGTCAACTAATCCTGCATGTTACCATCTTGTCCACATGCTCAGCTGCCACAGTCCCCAGTTCGCTGCCCTTCCCTAGTCTGGATAGGCTCGGGTCCCCTCCTTGTGGTCCAGTGCGCCCATATTCTATTACCACCTAGGACGCAAGCCCCACATCGTTGTGGCCTGGGAGCGTAAGCTAAGTAAGCTAAGCCGCATCTATCATTACATCAGTGAGGTCTATCAGGGGAACCTACTCCCCCACTGCCCCTCACGCTTGGTCCTTTATGATCTTTTCTTCTTTTCTTTGTTCCAAATCAGCTGAGGTGCCCCGAAGGGAGAGGGGTGTCCCAGTTCACTATTTTAGGAGGTTGTACTGTAGATTAAGGACTTTGCAAAATGCTGGCAAGTCCACCAAAAAGTGCAAAAGGGAAACCCCACCTTTACAGAATCTGGAGATCCTTCAGGATGATTTATAAAGATTTAATAATTGTTCTCTTTTGCAGGGTAATACGAGACAGATCCAGAAATATCTAAATTAGGGTCATTCCATGATAACTTACGTTACAGTCACAAACCAAAAACTGGCTACAGACTGTTCTTTGAAGGCAGCCACAAAAAGGAGTGAATGTATATTGTACAATAAACTATTCTCAATAGATTTCAACACAGTTTGATTTTTCAACAATAAAATTAAATACAAAATACAGTGTTATTACTTGGTAACTTACATTACAAAAAAAAGGAAGGGCAATTGTTCATCATGAGACCAAATTATCTGTTCTGGTAAACAGGGGAGAAGCACTATTTTTATTGTATTAAAACAACATAGTCCAAGCAACTTTAAAAAATTTATTTTAACCTCTCAAGTTAAATGCAACAGTTTTTATAACAAGAAATGTAGGTAACTTACGTTACCACACAATATAGTAACTTACGTTACAAAGCTGATGGTATCTTACGTTACAATGAGTTACCTTCATAGGAAAAACACTGTTTGTTACATCTTGGTAACGTAAGTTACTATATTATGTTGTAACGTAAGTTACCGTGGAATGACCCATTACAAAGTCCATGTAGGATAGTTCCCTCTGACATCTGGCCTTTGTCATAATCTTTTCTTTAACCTTGTAGTCATGGAGGCAGCAGATGATGTCACAAGGAAATGGCATAGACCCTTTTGGCTGTAACCCTCGGTTTGCTCTGTTTACTTTGATTTGTGTTGCTGGTGGATAATCAAAGATAGAGTTAAAGATAGTTTGAAGTATTAGTTTAGGATTCTCCTGTTCATTTGACTTTGGAACACCCCGTATTCTAATATTACATCTTCTGCCCCTGTTATCAAGATCATCAAATTGGACCTGAAAATCTTTTACAGTCTTTTGTTGAAGGAGTGTTAGATGCAATTCTGACACATGGGATCTATTAACATCATGATCCCCTTCCAGAGTGTCTATGTGACCTGTCAGTTGCTGCAAATCTTGCCTAATCATGCTATCTCAGATCTGCAAGTATATTTAACCTCTTTAATTAAAGCCTTAAAATCATCTAGAGGGAAAATGTAACAAGTGCCCCTTCCAAGCAGCTGAAAAAGGAGGATCATATGCCAGTCCCTCATCCTCATCTCCAGAGGAATTATCATGTGTGTCAGTCGAGTACCCTTCTTTATTAGTAAAGTACCTTTGAATGATCCCATGCAGAACCTGAGGCTCATATCCCAGTGTCCTCTGGCCCTTTGTGTGGAGACTTTCTTCCTTCCTGTCTGCTATGAGGGCTTAGAGGTTTGATGCAGACCCTCCTGAAATCCCTGCTGCTGGGAAATCGCCTCCATATGTCCATCCACCTCACCACCCGCTGGCTTACCATCTCCTGTCACGCTCGGCAGCTCCCCTGCCTCAGAGCATCCAGCCTCACCTTCCTCCTACTGTGACCATTTGTTTCAGAGTGGTAAGCAGAGGAAAATGACAAACCAATCCCCAATTTCCTACAAACTGCCCTCCAGAATTTAGAACCAAATTGCATCACCCTATCAGATACAATGTTCATAGGAATGCCATGCAATCTCACCACATGATTGATAATAACCTGGAAAGTGTTTCAGCATTAGGTAACCCAGATAATGGAACAAAGTGAGCTTGTTTACTGAATCGGTCAACCACCACCCAAATAACCGTTTTTCTACCAGGTAAAAACAAATCAGTAATGAAGTCCACAGACAAATGAGTCCACAGTCTTTCTGGAATAGGCAATAGAGCCAATTCCCCAGCTGGCCAGTCATGACAGACTTTAGCGCATGCACAAATCTCACAAGCGAATACAAATTCCTTAATATCATTAAGCATGGATGACCACAAAAGAGTCTAGCAAAAGCCTTCTGTGTAGCAGTAACCACTTAAGACGGAATCATGAAATTACTGCAATAGATGTAATCATAGATACACATTGACAAATAATTTAGATTCAGGAGTAGCGGATGGGGCTAATGACTGGGCCTCACAAATTTCAGCTTCCAATTCTGAGGATACCATAGAAATTACAATTCCTAGAGGAAGAATGTTCTGGAGGAGAAATGGAATCAAGGCTGTGTGACAAAGCGTCAGCCCTAACATTCTTAGACCCCGCTCTGAACGTGATGGAAAAATTGGATCAGGAAAAAAATAAGGACCATCTGACCTGTCTAAGGGTTAAACCTTTAGCAGATTCAATATAAGCTAAATTTTTATGATCTGTCACCACAGTAACCGGATGCATAACTCCCTCCAAAAAATGTCTCCATTCTTCAAAAGCTAAGGGCCCCATCACACGCTTCAATGTCCCAGCGATCCCACCAACGATCCGACGTGGATGGGATCGCTGGGACATCGTTAGCTGATCGCTGGTGAGCTGTCACATGGGCAGACTCACCAGCGATCAGGACCAGCGAGCATGCTGGTATCCAGGCTAAACATCAGGTAACTAAGCACCGCGCGGTGCTTAGTTACGCGATGTGTACCCTGGATACCAGGTCCCAGTGTCTGCTGTACGCGCTGGGAGCTCGCTGATCGTTGGTCTCCCGCTGTCACACGCAGCGATGTGCGCTGGCCAGCGGGAGACCAACGATGAAAAGATGGTCCAGGCCATTCGACGACGATCAGCGATACTCAGCAGGGGGGCCGGTCATCGCTGCGTGTCACACTAAGCGAGATCGCAGGCTAGGTCGCTGTTGCGTCACAAAATCGGTGACGCTTCAGCGATCTTGCTAGCGATCTCGCATAGTGTGATGGGGGCTTTACTTGACGGCAAGAAGATAGCGATTCTCAATATCACAATTTCTTTCAGCAGATAAAAATTTTCTGGAAAAAAATGAACATGGATCGAAGTTGGTCAAAGTTTTTGAACCTTGAGACAAAACAGCCCCTACCACATCCTATGAGGCATCCACTTCTACGATGAATGGTTTCTGGAGATCAGGTTGAATCAAAACTGGAGTGGATATGAAGCACTCCTTTAATTTATCAATGGAGCCAACAGGATCCAACGACCAAACCTTAGGATCCGACTCCTTTCGTGTGAGGTCGATAAGGAGTTTCATGATCTGAGAAAAACCCTTAATAAACTTTCTATAGTAATTAATTAAAAATTTCAAGTCACGAGTTTGAACCCAATCAATTATAGCCTGCACCTTCCCAGGGTCCATCTTAAACCCTTCAGCTGACACAATGAACCGTAGGAATGATATTTAATGAACAAAAAAAGTTAATTTTTCAAATTTAGCAAACAAATAATTTTTTCTGAGTTTCTGTAAAACAAACCGTACATGCTCGTAGTGAGAATCCAGATCAGACAAAAAAATAGATTGTTGTCAAGGTATACTACAATAAACCTTCCAATAATATCAGTAAAAATGTCATCCATAAAGTTCTAAAGACTGCAGGAGCATTGGTTAACCCAAAAGACATGACGAAATTTTCAAATAAACCCTCGGTCGTTAAAAACACCATATTCCACTCATCACCCTCCCCGATAAATATCAAATATAGCCCTTTAATGTCAAGCTTAGAAAACCATTTAGCTGAATATATGGTCAGGATGATGGAAGCGGTAAGGTAGTTTCCACGTCAGGAAACGCTGCGTGTTTGGCGCTGTGCGCTGGCGCAGCGCCAAACACGCAGCGTCCAATTTACAGCATTGAGGGATTTCAAGAATCCCGTCTCCACTATGCGTAACAATACGCAGGTGGCAACTGCAAACGACATGCGCGCGTCTTTTAAAACGCGCATGTCCTGCGTATGCGGCGACGGTGCTCGCCGCAACGAATTAACACAGGGCTATGTAGCCTGCGCTCTTTCCGAGGTGTTCCGAGGTGTCTGAACACCTCCGAAGATCGCGCGTCAGAAAGGGGCGGCTTAGACGGAGCGGAATTTCCGCTCCGTCCAAAGCGCTATGGTTCCGGACGTGGAACCATAGCCTAGTATCTTAACCGTAATTTTGTTTAGTTCACAGAAATCGAGGCAAGGATGGAGCACATCTTCTTTTTCACATAAAAGAACCTACGGGTGAGGAGGAAGAACAGATATGACCCTTCCGTCAACTTTTCTTTACATATTCTTTCATAGCGGTCCATTCAGATCCCAAGAAATTATATAGGCCAACTTTGGGTAATTTGGCATTAGGAAAAAGATTTATAGCACAATCATAAGGACAATGGGGAGGTAGTATCTCTTATTTCTTTAAAGTCACTTAAGTGGGGGTATATTATATAGGACTTACAAAAATAATACCCTTTAATAACAATAAATATTATTGATATACGTTAAAAACAAATCCCCAAATTGTTCAAACACACGTGAAATAATAAATGAATTTTCTATACATGGTGTGAAAAGTCACTGGTAAGTGCTGGAGGGCACTTAATGGCGTCAGTGATATAAAGCCAGAATATTTTCCTTCAGCACTCTAAAATGTTATGAGGCTTAAGTTAAAGTTGCATACATGAGCTGGTTTTATGTGGACATTCATAGAGCTGGTGGAGAATGTCCACCTTATCTCCAATTGCAGAGTCGGCACCACCGTGTCCTGACAGGACCTGTGTGATGTCACAGTCATGTAATCAGTCACATGACGGAGGAGCCACATGGTCTGGGGCTTAAGTTGCTGGCTTTTAAAGATCACAGTGCTCACTGTGCTTGGAGAGGAAGCACTCCAGGAAAGTGCGTGTGCCCATGTAGGCTAAAACCTGAACTGCGTGTGTGTTCTGCTAGCGGTGAGTGGGAGGAACCCCTCTCTCAGAAGGACTGTGTTTTTCTGCTACCATTTTGTTATGTTTTCTAGTTTTTGCCCAGAGGGCTGTATTTGCTTTACTACACCTTGGTTTATGCAGTCTATATTAAACCAAAGGAACTTTTTAACTCCGCAGCAGGATAACCAAAAGGGGGTGAACGACCTATTAGATGTGTATTTCCGTGACTGGATTGAGGGATTCTCCAGGGAAAGAGATCGAAGTGCCGTTTTCACTCAGCTCCTCGTCCTGACTTTACTCTGTGGTCCATTCTGGTGTAGTAGAAGAGAAGAAGTGGAGTTGTGGAAGATGTATTGCTGGTATCGTGTCAGATGTGCTAATGGTGTCTTGGATGTGCTGTGTCCGGAGGAAAATAAAGCAGAACTGTTTGACATTATTCTGGACACTGACTCAAATTATTCCTCATACGTTAAAATGGGTGAGAATCACCCCAGGAATGTAGCAGCTGCCGGTGTGAAGAATACAGTTGTTACTGGTGAGTCCACCCCTCGGCCAATCCTTTACACAGTTTCCAATGCTTTATGCACAGTTCACTTGTACACAGATGCCCGCTTAGTGCCATGTCCTCAGGTGAGGAGTCCGGCAAACTCTCAAGTAGATTGGGATACACCTTTCCAGGACTCCCTTCTGCATGTTTCTCTCCTGGCCGACTCACTGCACTGGTTTCCGCTCTCCTACACAGCACCTTCACAAACAGTGTCCCAAGCCAGCAACCGCTGACCTTGTTGGGTGACGTCTTCTGAGTCCCCTTGCTCCTATATGGCTGCCTTTTCGGCGAATGAATGTGGATGTGGCTGAGATACGTACAGCTACCCCAGCCTCTGGCTTGCCAGCTGAGTCTTGTAGTCCTCCACTAGTCTTGGGGGCTGGCTCCCCCACTGCGACCTGGTCTCTCCACTTCTTGATATGGGCCCCACTGGTGGCTTCTGCACTTCCCGTGCCCCAAGGACCCCTTCTGTCCTCCCAGGAGCTTCCTTCAGACTCCCCTCTTAATTCTCTCTTCAGCTTTTCTACTGCACTCCTTCTCCTACTCTGTCTCCTCACGTTCTGACTCACTCTCTCTGCTCACTCACTCCCGCCTTCTAAGCTCCTCCCCTTTTTCCTACCTCCCACACCCACTCCCCAACACCCTTTCCTACCCAGCCTGTGATGAGGCCATCCTCCCCAAGGGTACGCCCAGGTGCCCTGACTGAACTGGTGTGTGTTGGGTGTGAGTGTTAGAGTCCTGGGTAGTGATCCCTCCTTACCTGAGAGTGGGATACCACACCTCTGGATGAGGTGCAGTATCTCTGTGGCGACTGGATCCTCAGAGGCGCCACATACCCCCCCTCCGTTAAACACAGCACATCCGCAGGCTGGAACAAGGTAAAACAGGTGTTACAGGGAAACATGCAATTTTTTCTGGAACGCATTCCAACAGGTAAAACAATTAAACACATCTTCCCTTTATGGGAGGCACTTTTTCATTAATGTTGCATAACAAACGGTATATAAAACATCCAAAATTGACATTACTTTAAATAAAATTTTTGGGCATTTACTCCAGGTAAAACATTCGCTTTAAAGTGCAATTAAAAATTTCTTCATTTAGGTGCAAATCAACTTTAAGTTCTGCAAGTTTCAACAGGGTTCAGCAAAATCCTGAACCAAGGTATTCTTCAATATGGGGGACCCGTCTCAATCCCCCAGTGTAGGCCTTGGGCGTGGCTACAAGGCATAGTCGGTCTCCAGGTTGGACCACTTCTTTGGCCACGCCAGACGGTTTTAGTTCTTTGGTCCAGCTGTGCAATATATAGAGTGCTATACACACGTTAAACCAAAAGGGAGCACATTAAGAAGTGCTAACTTTTTTACAGGTAAAGTTTGGATCACTCATTCTTCATAATCTCATTGTCTGTGTAAACGGATAAAACTTTTGTAGCAAGAACCCTACCAGGTTAACTTAACTTTTTAACTATTTACAGTCATTTTAATGCGATTTTAATTCTCTATTTATTTTTCCAGGGCAGCTCCTGACGACTGTCACTACCTGGCCGGGAAAGTTCAGGATCGTACCTTTCTATGGGTACATCATGGGGTACAAACTGGGTGGACTCCACCGTCTATGTGGCACGTGTGCACATTATCAGTGGGGTGTCTGCACCTTCAGGGTCTGGTGCTGCTACTGGGCACGCAGCGCGGATCCACCTGCCACTGGTGTGCACTTTTGCATATTTAGGGCGTACCACCCCCTTTCACCGAAATGACGGGTGTAAGTAACCCGATCTCCTGGGTACAGGTCTCTACGGGGTGGCCTTCCAACAGGTGCGACTCTACGTCCCTGCGATTGACTAAGAGGTCGGAGGACAGGCCATGATCTGCTATAAAGCCGCATCCCCTATCTAAACGGAAATCCACTACCACTCCTTGCCGCCGCGGCCCCTGGTCAGTAAGCCTGGTCTTTCGGGCCTGAGCCTTGGTCTCCCTGTCTCGCCGCTCCATGGCCTCCCATTGGGCCTTGTGCTCCAGCTCCGCTTCCTCATCCCGCTGCTTACAATGCTCCCTCCAATTTATGAACAGGGTCTCTTCCTGGAGGTCAATCATTTCCCCCTCCGGGGGTCCCTGTTGAAATACCACCCTTTTTCGATTGCACTTTCAGGGGGTCTGCTCTTTGGGGCTAACAGGGTCACCCCAGTATCCAGGATGCCATATTTCTACTCCCAGTCAAAGTTTTTAAATACTCGGCCGGGTATTGGGGTTGGCGGGCGTGCCAGGGGCCCTACTAGGGTTTCCTCAGCCTCGGCACATATATCATCACCCGTTACCTTTTTAGCGCTGGACCCTTCTTTCACTTCCAGGGTTGATGTCACCGATGGTTCGGCTATTCCTCGCCCGGATACCTTCTCCAGTATGGCCTCCCTCCATTCCGACACCGCAGCCAACTGAGTCCGCATTAGCTCGCGGGTAAGCCTTTCCACCTCGGCACCCAGAAGCTCCGGGTCCACTGCAGGCAGTCGGGGGTCCAGGTCTTCTTCATGCTGGCTGGGGGAGCTCTCTGCATCCACCCCATGCACTGGCATTCCTCGCCCTCCTTCCGCCATGGTGTTGCCCAAGTATATCACGGCACCGTCCACTGCTCCTTTACTCCACCATGCCCGTCTTCATGGGCGGTTCCTTTTTTTCCTCCGGCTCCCGCCTTCCCAAATCAGGAGGCGGATCTCCCTTGCTGATGGACAAGCCCTCATGGCATAATAGTCTTCGCAGTGGGCGGGCATGATTTTCGCGCCTTACGGTGGGATACCACCCACGACGGCACGCCCTTCTTTTCCCTGAGTGCCTCGTGGCACTCTAATGGCGGCTATTTTACACAGTTCAGCAAAGTCTCTAGCATATGACACAGTTCACAGTAGGCGCATGGGACTCCTTTTTAAAGGGTCGGTCCATTCTGTTCGCGACGCCAAAATGCAGCGCCCGCCAGGGCTGTGGGGTACCCAGTACCAGGCCGCTTCTTAAAGGGGAAGTGTCACTGCAGCAGTCACCCGGTCCATAGCCCTGGGCGTCCCATTAAAAAAGGGTTAACAGGGGAAAAATAAAGTTTGTGATATAATGTTCTTGACGCCACGTGTGGTACTCAGCAAATAGGTTGTTTGCCGATGCAACTTTAAAAGACCGCTGGGGCTGATGGTGATGCAGCAGAGTTGGTATAGCTCTCCACAAGTAGAGCTTTAGTCCCAGGGCACTTAAGTAAGATAGTGATGATGATGATGATGATGATGTGGTGCTGGGTGGATGGCGCAGTAAATAAATGTTAGGACACGGCATGGTGCAGTTTCCAATGCTTTACTCACAGTTCACTTGTGCACAGATGCCCGCTTAGTGCCATGTCCTCCAGGTGAGGGGTCCAGCAAACTCTCTAGTAGATTGGGATACACCTTTCCAGGACTCCCTTCTGTGTGTTTCTCTCCTGGCCGTCTCACTGCACTGGTTTCCGCTCTCCTGCCCAGCACCTTCACAAACAACGTCCCAAGCCAGCAACCGTGGACCTTGTCGGGCGACGTCCCCTTGCTCCTATATGGCTGCCTTTTCAGTGAATGAATGTAGATGTGGCTGAGGTACGTACAGCAACCTAAGACTCTGGCTTGCCAGATGAGTCTTGTAGTCCTCCACTAGTCTTGGGGGCCGGCTCCCCCACTGCGACCTGGTCCATCCACTTCTGGATATGGGTCCTCCCGGGAGCTTCCTTCAGACTCCACTCTCAATTCTCTCTCCAGCTTTTCTACTGCACTCCTTCTCCATCTCCTCACGTTCTGACTCACTCTCTCTGTTCACTCACTCCCACCTTATAAGCTCCTCCCCTTTTTCCTACCTCCCCCACCCACTCACCAACACCCTTTCCTACCCAGCCTGGGATGAGGCCACCCTCCCCAAGGGTACGCCCAGGTGCCCCGACTGAACTGGTGTGTGTTGGGTGTGAGTGTTAGAGTCCTGGGTAGTGCTCCTTCCTTGCATAGTAAAGAAATAGTTCAGCTCACCTCCATGGATCCAAAGTCCATCCGAGCAAGGATACGTCACTGCCAGACGTTGCAATACATGAAGAGAAGAAAATCCAGCTCCGGAAATAATGTAAAAATCATCCTTTTATTAAGGCAAATGTTAAATACAAAAATCCAGCATGGCTGCTGTACTAGTCTCAGCGGCGAATAAATGAAGACACCGCAACACACAGTGACTGTGACTAGTACAGCAGCCATGCTGGATTTTTGTATTTTAACATTTGCCTTAATAAAAGGATGATTTTTACATTATTTCCGGAGCTGGATTTTCTTCTCTTCAGTGCTCCTTCCTTACCTGAGAGTGGGATACCACACCTCTGGATGTTGTGCAGTACCTCTGTGGAGACTGGACCCTCAGGGGCCCACAGTTGCAATGCAAGATAGTCCAGATGGTGGATAAGGTGCCACAGTCAAATTCTACAGAAATTCAAGCTGTCCTGCAGACTTAGAGTGCATCAGTGTCAGAGCAAACTATCCAACAACATTTGAATGAAATTAAATGCTATGGCAGGAGACACAGGAGGATCCCATTGCTGACACAGAGACATAAAAAAACTACACTATAGTTTACCAAAATGTACGTGACAAAGCAAAAATCCTTCTGGTAAAGCATCTTTTGGACAGATGAGACCAGGATAGAGCTTTTTTCTAAAGCACATAATTCTACTGTTTACCGAAACCAGAATCAGGCCTAGAAAGAAAAGAACACAGTGCCTACAATCAAATATGGTTTAGGTTAAAAAATATTTTGGGGTTGTTTTGCTGCCTTTAGCACTGGGTGCCTTGACTGGGTGCAAGGCATCATGAAATCTGAAGATTACCAATGGATTTTGGGTAGCAATGTTGTGCCCAGTGTCATAAAACTGTTTTTGCATCCTAGGTCATGTGTCTTACAGCAGAACAATGACCCCAAACATACGTAAAGAAGCACACAGAAATGGATGGAAACAAAGCACTGCTATCATGGGGATACCACGACAGAGAGGAACCAGGAGACAGCGGTGTCTGGTTTCACTAACTCCAACAATAAACTACACCTCCATCTCCAGAAGCAGTTGGTAAGAACTAACACTGGCAATCCCTAAGTGCCATTGGTGAGCATATATAGTAGATGGGAGTGGCCAACACTGAACAGCTGAGACAATCCAAGTAGGAAAAGCTCCAGGAGCTTCAACTGAACAGATTAACACTTGTACTGCTAGATAGGAAAAACCTGCACTGTTTTATATGATGGTGAAGTACTTCTAAAAAGTGCAGGAGAGTGTGAAACCAGACTCCGGGGTCTCCTGGACCCTCTCTGTCGCGGTATCCCTGTGACAGTTGGAGAGTTCTGAAGTGGCCAGCAATGAGTGCAGATCTAAATCCCAGTGAACACCTGTAGAGAGATCTTAAAATTGCTGTTGAGAGAAGGCGCCCTGCAAGTATGAGAGACCTAGAGCAGTTTGCAAAAGAAGAGTGGTCCAAAATTCCAGTTGAAAGGTATAGGCGGCTTGTTGATGGTTATAGGAAGCGATTGCAGGTATTTATTCCAAAGGATGTGCAACCAAATATTAATGCCAAAATTTTGTCTGGCCCATTTTGAGGGTTTTGTGTGAAATTATGTCCAAGTTGCCTTTTTTCTTGTATTTTTCCAATACACACACAAGGACATAAACCTGTGTATAACTAAACATGTGTAATTACAATAATTTTCTGGGAGAAATACTTCATTTTCTGGAACAATTTCAAGGGTGCCAGTACTTTCATCCATGAATGTACAAGTTATTTTTTCCCTCTGTATATCAAAAGGTGCCAGCAGATGTCAGTAATAAATCAGGAATTGTTAAGAAATGTTTATAATGTTTTCTGGGGCTGGCTTTTGTGAATGATTTGTTTTCTCAAGGTAAATTATTCTATAATTCTTTACTAATTTATTTGATGGCATAAGTTTAAAAGCTTTAGAACTTTGATAGTATCTTGCAGAGCTCCATTATTACCTTGTTACTCTTACATACTCTTTGTGGTATGATAAAATAAAATGAGAGGTACGCTTTAATTTTTCTTTCATATTTTTGTGTATGTCTGTTAATTTTTTTATGCCTTAAAGGGCTAGTTTAAGACTTACATAGAATTTCTTTTTTTTAATCTCAACATTCTAAAAAACATAACTTTTTTTTAGATCTTCACCAATGTTTCCTTATGAGAGATGTTTATTTTCCAGGATGACATATTTAAAAAGACACAATTTTGTGTGCATATACTGTATTTAATAACTTTTTTTTATTTCATTAGAGGGAAGAAAACAAACTAACAAAAAAATAGGAGCCCATAATTATTTTATTATTTCATTTTTACAGCCTTCAGTGTTTAGTATTAATAATACGTCAGTCTTATTCTATGAGTTGCTATACTTAGAATACCGACTTTATATAGGTTTTTTTGCATAATAGAACAGCTTTTTGAAAAATATTTTGTAATAGTATCATTGAATTCCAAGACTTTAATTAAGATTGTTTCATCAATTTTTTTACACAGGATTTATTTTGTAATATTTTAATTTTTTAGGTTTACAATATGATTGTTTCATCACTTTAAAATAATTTACAATAAGGTGTACCAAACAATAAAATATATGAGCAAAAGGGGGAGAAAAAAAAAAAAAAAATTTTTGGGTTTTTAAAATTTTTCTTAAAAAAAATTTTTTTTTAAGGGGGGGAAAAAAGGCCCCCAAAAAAAAAAACCCCATCAAAAAAAAAGGGTTTAATTTTTTTTTCCAAAAAAGGGAAAAAAAAAAAAATTTTTTTTAAAAAAACCCCCCGGGGGGTTTTTTTTTGGAAACCCCCCTTTTGGGGTTTTGGGGATTCCCCCCCCAAACCCCGGGAAAAAAAAGGGTTTCCCCCCTTTTTTGGGGGGGCCCCTTTAAAAAAAGGGCCCCCTTTTTTTTCCTTAAAAATTTTTAAAAAAAATTAGAAAAAAAAAATTGTAATCAAGTTTGACTAAATCCCCTTTTATCGCCCCCCCAGTGAAGAATCAAATGGTCGTCGTCCCCCCCTTAAAAAAAATTTTCATGAAGACAACAAACATAACTGCTCATTCAACGTCAGTGATTATTCTTGACCCCAAAAAAACGACTGATTTTCATCATTTTTTTGGAAAAAAATACGAAATGGAAACTACATTCAAAATAAATAAATTCCTTCTTTACTTACCCATAAATGATCCCGCTCTATCCCCCTTTTTTAAGCACCCCCTCAAAAGTTAGGGCTCATTAAAACTTGTGTTTTTTCCTTAAAAAAAAAATGGAAAAATTTTTCCATCATGTTTTAGATTTTCATTATTTTTTTGTATGTTCTGATTTTTCCCATCTGAGTTTTGTCGGGTTTTTTTTTGCAAAAAAACCCCCAGAACATTTTCTTTTTTTTCCTATCAGGATAAAAGTTCCCAAAAAAAAAGTCTAGGGGCCCTTGAAAAAAAGGGACATCACCAGACGCCCCAGTGTTTTCGATTTCATTTTGAAAAAGGGAAGCGGGAAAAAACTTTTTTAAAAGAAAAAAAAAATTGATAAAATTCGATGAGAAAACAAAAAAAAAAACCCAAAAACCATGATTTTTATCGGCTGTTTTCTTTTGGTTTGCAAATTTTTCCCCGGTTTTTAAAGACCCAAACTTTTAGTAAGGGGCCCTTACTGCCCCAACACAGAAATGAGGCCCCCCCCCCACAATTGATGTACCCCATACCCAAAAAAACAGTATCATGCCCCTACACAATAGGGGCCCCCTTTTCTTTTCCATCCTTGGGAAGGGCTAAAAGTCTGATACGGGGACCGACACGGGGGCACCTCCGCCTCCAGCGTCATCATGTGGGCACAGCAGCAACCGGCCGAAAAACCACTTGCTAAATTTTCCGCCCCCCGAAGGCTGCAACGGGGGCTACACATCCCCTCCAACCCAAAAAAAGGGAGGGGGATACTATGATTTCCCTAAGGCACCACATCAAAAACGCCAGTTTTCGTAAGTATATTTTTTTGGATTGCGGCCGCAGAAAAGGGCGGGGGTTTTCGGATATGGGACCAAGGCTGATCAATTTTTATGCCTACCCAAAATTTGGAAAAAAAAGGGGAAAACCCTTTAAAAATTTTGTTCTCCTCTTTCTGCACTTTTCTACTTTTCCTCATCAAGAGAATGATCATTTTTAAAGGCACCCAAAAAATCGGGCAAAGTCTGACCCCAGGTCAAGTTTTAAATTTGGGTCAATTTTTTTTTTATAGTGTCACACGCCAGTTTGACGACCCTCAACTCACGGGGATAGGGGTTTTTAAGCAGGGGCTGATGGTTCTTCTTTTATTTTTCCCAACTTTCGCTCCTGGGGCCCGGCAAAACCCAAATTGAAATTGAACCCACAGGGGGGAAAAAAGGGGGGGGGAGTGACGGGGATGATCATGCAACATGCCCAAAAAAACCCCAAAGGGGGGAAACCCTACTTCATGCAGCAAAATATAATAACTTTTTACCCGACAAAAAGATCAGTTCTTTTGGGGTTTTTTTTTTTTCCGATTTCCATCCCATTTTAATCCATAACCCCTTTTTAACATTAGTGGGGGGTAAAGTTTCTTTGAAAAAAAAATTAATTTTTTCCCAAAAACAAGCCCCCCCCGTGAAGCATGGGTAGGGACATTAGCTGGGGGTTGTTTTTCCCGGGACTGAAATGGGGGGTTAGTTTTAAAAAGGAAGGAATTTTGAACATTTTTTAATATCCTCAATGTTTTCCCAAAAAAACCTTCATCCCGCTAAAAAAATAAAGGAAAAAACCCAGGCCGTTGTTAAAGGCCCCCCAAACCTTTACAAGGGAATCCACAGAAAACCTTTTTAAACATTCACAGAAACTAAATTTTTTAAAAAAAAAGATCCTTCTTTCCCCGCTAAAACCCTTAAAAGCAGCATTTTTTTTTCCCTTTGGGATTTTTTAAAAATTTTAAAACCAGCATATAATGCTGATATTTAAAAAAATATTCTGAGGGATACCCTATGCTATGGTTACAAAAACCCAAAAGGATATACAGAGGCTTTTTTTTTAACTCTTTGGGTGTAAGAAAAAGAAACCCCTTTTTTTATTGGTGGAAATTTTTAACATGTTTCTGTTAATGAATTGGGGTTTTTTTTTACGGGCTCTATTTTGGGGTTTAAAATTTACAAGATTGGTGTTTTAATACAACTACACCAATTTTTAAAAACCCTTTTCCTTTCCGAGACGGATGTACCATCGGGAAGGGGCTCCTGTTTTGGGTGAGGGTTTCCGGGGGGGACCCCCCCAAAGCCGACATTCCCGCGTTTTAAACAGCTACATGTGGGGCCCCTGCCCAAAGGCGTGACAAATCGCCTCCCCCCCGGGCCCATTAATTTTGTAAAAAACCCCCTGTAAAAAATGTCCCGTGGGCATTTAAAATAAACTTCCGGCCCCCGGGGGCCGGGAAAGGGGGTTTATCGCCGAACCTGTCCCCCGGGGCACGCTTTTAAAATTTAAAACCCCAAAGGGCTCATAAGACCCCCTAGGGGTTTTTCGGGCACATTGCGTGAGCGCCACTCGGGGCGGCGCTCAAAGAAAAACAAAAACCCGCTACAAGGGCGATCGCCCCTGGGCCCATATTACGGAGCCGATCGATTTGTGCAGTTTCTACTCCCAGGGAGGTTTAAAAAGCCTCCAAAATAAAAAAAAAAAAAAGTTTTAAAAAAATTTTTTAAAAAAAAAAAAAAACCAAAAGGGTTTCAAATCACCCCCCCCTTTCACCCCAACAAAAAAAAACAATAAAAAAAAAAAACAAACATACCCATATTAGGAAACGCCGTTTTCAGAACACCTATCTATCAAAAAAAAAAGGGAAAATTTTAAACCACGCTAAAAAAGCAAGCGGAAAAAAAAAAAAAAAACCCCCGAATACTTTTTTTTTGGCCGCCGGGACTTTTTTTTAAAAAGCAAAACGGGCGACAAAAAACAAATTTTTCACAAATTGGTATCATTTAAAACCAGCCGGCCCCAAAAAATAAGCTTAAAAAGACCCTATCACGAAAAATGGAAAACGCTAGGGGGCCGGAAAATGCGCAATTTTTTTTTTTAAGCAAACTTGGAATTTTTTTTCCCCTTTTTAAAAAAAGGAACCAGACAGTTTGGTGTCTATGAACCGAACCCTCTGGAAAACAAATGTGGGTCAGTTTTTGCATTTTTGGGGCTACAAAAAGCCCCAACAAAAAACAGTGTGGGGGGGCCTTTTTTCAAAATTTTATCGCATTTGGGGAATTTTTTTTTTCCCTTTTTTAGTACACACAGGGGAAAACCAATGGGTTTTCAAAAGTAAAACTTTTCCCCCCAAAAAAAAAACCCCTCAAGGGGAAGATGGAAAAATAAAAAAGTTAGGGGTCGGAAGAGGGGAAAAAAAAAAAGAAAAAAAAAAAAAAGCCCGGAGTGGGAAAGGGGTTTAAACCCAAAAATGGTAAAAAAAATCTAGAAATGGCAAATAGAAAAAAAATCTAATTTGTCTGTCCCAACACATTGGGGTTTAAACCCCCACGTGATCATTTGAAAAATATTTTAAAAAAGTTCTTTGGACAGGGTCATAATGGGTTTCAGGGAAACTTTTACAAAAGGGGAACCCCCAAAGCATACAGGTAGCGGGGGAAAAAAGGGAAGCCCCGTTTGAAAGAAAAAGGGGGTTTTTTTTACTTTTCACATTTTAAGTTTTACCCTTGGGGGCCCATACCACTTTTAGCCGAAAACGGATTATTTTTAGCCGATAAAAAATCTGATTTAAAACAACCAATGTATTTAATAGGGACACTCATTTTTTAATTTTTTTTCAGCCGAAATTTTGGGTGAGGCTTCTTTTCCCCTTGCAAGAAATACGTCCCGAATTCCATGTGAAACACAAACGGGGCCGGGGCCGGGGGAAAGGGGGGGCACTGCATAGAAAAAACATCAGCCCGCACTCCACTCCCGAGGGGGCCCCGCCCCAAGGCTGGGGGTTTTTTTGCAAGATTCCAAACTACTCCAAGGGAAAGAAGCCCAGAAAAAAATCGAAAAAAGCTGGATTTGATTCATTTTTTTTGGGGGGATAATCGCTAATCAATAGATGGGGCTATAAAAAAAAATTTTTTTCAAATCGCATGTCAAAATTTCACATAACGGACCATCCTGAAAACGACCGATTTTTTTTCCCGCAAATGAGTAAAAACCCTTTTTTGGGGCACCAAAAACGACAAAAAACGGGGGCCCTTTAGGGCGGTCCTTTTTCGGATCAAAAATCAAAAATCAACACCTTCGGGATCCGATTTTCCCCTTTAAAAATATTTGTCCCTGTGTTTACCTTTTAACATCCATTTTTATCCACTTTCGAAATTTCTCGCAGGCTTGCAAAAAAAACATAAATATCCAAAAGAAAAGATTTCAACACAAAAAAAAGAATAAAAATAAAACATAACACATATATAAAAAATAAACATCATTTTGGGGGGTACAATACTATATTTATTTTTCCTAGACTTCTACATACTGTTAAGCCCAATTCAATTGCCGGGTTTTTTTAAAAACACAGAAGCCGACATGAAATGATACTTTTTCCACACATTTAAAACCTGTCCCTTTTTTCCCCCATTTTTATATTTTTTAGAA
>JARQOD010005661.1:0-35000 GCA_033576555.1 Oophaga sylvatica
TTTCTCCGTGGTGTCATGTGTGCATTGCCCAAGATCGCGCGGTTGCACATTTTGACTTCTCACAGCTGAGCTGCTTTCTTTGTGTTTGGCACTAGGGATTTTAATTCTGTCTGGCTCGGTGCTGGACGGGGTGCATTTTCTCCCGGCTGCAATTGATTATTTGTTGATTGGTTTCCTTTAAATTCCTGGTTGTCTGCTTGGGGAGTTGCCAGTGAAACCTTCATGCAGCCACAGATAGGAATGAATCTGTATAACTTTAGTTGTGAGCTCCTTAGTTGTTCTAAGCTCAACTTGGTTAGAGTTTATTTCCCAGACCATTTATTTCCTTTGGTGTTTGAGTGTGTATGCAAGCGAGTGTTATCCTGTCTGTCTTATATGTCTAATCTGTGTATTTAGCTGAGATCAGCCCAAAATCCCTTGGTGTATCAGGATCCTTCTTAGGACTGGATTACAGGGTTCAGGGTCTGATAGGAGACAGGTTAGGTTGGAGACTTGGACCTCTGAACCATTATCAGTACCTCCAAGGTGAGGATTATTAGGACCCCAGTTTAGGGTCAGGTTAGACCCCGGGTCCACCTCTTTCCTGTTTCAGCTCATCAAGTCCTCAAATTAACCCTGAGTTCAGCAAAAATCGTGTCAGGTAAATCTATTCTATACTTACATGCTGATGTTGCTATACTAGTTGTTGTATAGGTGTTGTTCCTGTATTAATAGTTTACTGACATTGTATACATATCATTAGACAGCGTGACATTTTCACTGGCCATAAAAATTATCTCCATTACCATGGACCCAGTACCCAGCTGGCTCTGCAGTTGCAGGGATTATCCATGGAGCTGACGGACATTAAGTCCAAAGTTTTGTCCCCCCTGGAGCAAACCAGAGTTGAACCTAAGTAGCTCTCCCGGACAGGTTCACTGGTGGGCGAGACAAATTTTTCACCTTCCGGGAGCATGTAAATTGTATTTTCGGCTTCGGCCTCGATCATCAGGGAGTGAGGAGCAGAGAGTGGGAATTGTTATCTCACTTCTGCAAGGGACCCTCAATCCGGGGCATTTTCCCTTCCTCCGGGATCCCCGGCTCACTGTCTTGTAGATCAATTTTTTACTGCCCTGGATTGGTATATGATGACCCAGATCGGGTCTCTCTTGCTGAGACTAAATTATGTTAAGATACAGCGGGAGATCGTCCTGCAGGAATTTGCTTCTGATTTTCGTAGATGGGCCCAGATACTCAGTGGAATGACCCAGCTCTTAGGAGCCAGTTTTGTCATGGGCTTTCTGATAAATTTAAAAAGGGACGTTTTGGCTCAGTATGAGTCTCCTTCTCTGGAGGCTGCTATGGCCTTAGCTATCCGTACTGATAGACGGCTTCGGGAGAGGGTGAGGTAACCCCACTCCCTGTTGTTTCTCCACCTACCACTAAAGTCCCTTATGTTGGGTTCCCTTGTCTGTTTCGGATGAGCCTATGCAGTTGGGAGGGACATCATTTCGTAAGGGGATTGGCGTACGCCGCAGGACTAGAAGATGTTTTTTCTGCGGAAAGAGGGACATTTTGTTGGAGAATGTCCATCCCGTGCCTTGTTGAGCCAAAAGTCGCCGGAAAACTGTTAATCCCAGGTTGTGTGGTGGACGACAACCTGGGTATGTATTTCATTCCGCCAGTTCTTCTCAGTTCCTTGTACCAGTGGAGTGGTAGTTGGTACGAGAGTGGAGAGATTGTCTGTTCTTCTTGATAGTGGTTCCGGGGCTAATCTGGTTGACGCTCAGTTTGCTCAGGCTCAAGGTATGCATCTGAGTGTATTGGTCAAACCGATCCCTATATTCTCCATTGACGCCAGGCCTCTCGCCAAGTAGCTTTGTTCAGAGTTCATAACATTGACCTTCGGGTAGGGGCAATACATAGGGAACAATTATCTTGTTATGTGTTGGAGGTCTACCTACTCCCATTGTGTTGGGACTTCCTTGGTTGGTTTAAACATAACCCTGTGATTAATTGGCAGTCCAGAGAGATAAGCCAATGGGGTGAGTTTTGCAAAAGCAACTGCATGAACACAGTCATCAGTGCGGTCGTGCCTAGTACATTGCCTCCTTTTTTGGAGGATTTTGGGGATGTTTTCTGCTCTATTAATCTCCTTCCTGATGCTAATTGCCTAAAGCTAGGTTGTATAATCTTTCTGGTCCTGAGAGGCAGGCTATGAAAGATTATATTTCTGAAAGTCTGGCCAAAGGCATATTAGACCTTCATCTTCCCCAGTAGCCGCGGGTTCTTCTTTGTGAAGAAAGATGGAGGCCTACGCCCTGCTTGGATTTCCGCGAACTTAATCGGATTACTGTTCGAGATCCGTATCCAGTCCCTCTTATTCCTGATCTCTTCAATCAAATTGTTGGCGCCAAATGGTTTTCTAAATTGGATCTCAGGGGGGCGTATAATCTGATTAGATAAAGAGGGGATGAGTGGAAAACGGCGTTTAACACGCCGGAGGGACATTATGAGAATCTATCATGCCTTTGGTCTGACTACTGCACCAGCAGTATTCCAACATTTTGTTAATGACATTTTTCGTCACCTTGTGGGCTGTTTGTTGGTTGTATATTTGGACGACATTTTAATTTACTCGCCAGATCTTGTGTCCATCAGGAGCATGTAGACAGGTGTTGCAGATCTGCGAGACAATAAACTAACGCCAAACTGGAGAAGTGTGTATTTGCCGTACAGGAACTTCAGTTTTTGGGTTTTTTGGTGTCAGCCTCCGTTTCCGTATAGACCCTGAAAAGGTGAAGCAGTGCTTGAATGGGATCAGCCAGGGGATCTTAAGGCTCTGCAGCGTTTTTGGGGTTTGCTAACTACACCGGAAATTTATTTGTAATTTCTCATCTGTCGTCAAACCTCTCACTGATATGACAAGAAAAGGGACGATTTTTCTAAATGGTCGGACAAAGCTTGCCAAGCCTTTTCCTCTTTGAAGAAATGTTTTGCTTCGGCACCCGTTCTCATCCAACCAGATGCATCTCAGCCGTTCATTGTGGAGGTGGATGCGTCTGACGTAGGGGTGGGTGCTATATTGTCCCAGGGTCCGTCCCCTGGTAAATGGCATCCGTGCGCTTTCTTTTCTAAGAAATTGTCGTCCGCCGAAAGGAATTATGATATCGGCAATAGGGAACTTTTGGCCATTAAGTTATCTTTTGAAGAATGGCGTCACTTTTTGGAGGGGGCAGTCCACCCGGTTACCGTTATTACTGATCACAAGAACCTGTTGTATTTGGAATCCGCTAAGCGTCTGAATTCCAGACAAGCTCGATGGTCGTTGTTTTATACCAGGTTTAATTTTGTCGTCACTTATCGCCCGGGGTCTAAGAATGTAAAGGCTGATGCCTTGTCTCGCAGTTTCCCAGGGGCCGGGAAAACGGATGACCCGAGTCCTATCCTTCAGGAAGGGGTGGTAGTGTCGGCTGTATTTTCTGAGCTTGAGGAGGAGGTGTTAGAGGCTCAGGGGACGCCCCTGCAGGACCTCCAGGGAGACTGTTTGTCCCAAATCTGTTGAGACAAAAGGTTACTGAGGCACATCATAATTCTGCTCTAGCAGGACATCCAGGGAGTAAGGCTACTTTAGATCTCCTTTCTCGCCGGTTTTGGTGGCCTAATGCTAATAAAGATGTTATAACTTTTGTCGCGTCATGTGGGGTGTGTGCTCGCTCTAAAACCCCTCATACCCGTCCGTCTGGGACCCTTTTACCCTTGAAACTTCCGGAGCGTCCATGGACTCATTTATCTATGGACTTCATTACGGACCTTCCTCCGTCGTCAGGGAATACTGTCATACTGGTGGTTGTTGACAGGTTCAGTAAGATGGCACATTTCGTTGCTCTTCCTGCACTCCCTAATGCTAAACCTCTGGCGCAGGTGTTCATTAGGGAGATCATTAGACTTCATGGGTTGCCTTCTGATGTGGTGTCAGATAGGGGGTCTCAGTTTGTGTCCAAATTTTGGAGGGCATTTTGTTTACGTCGGGGATGCAATTGTCATTTTCCTCGGCTTTTCATCCGCAGACCAATGGTCAGACAGAGCGTCTGAATCAGAGCTTAGAGACATATCTCCGGTGTTTTGTCTCAGAGAACCAAGAGGACTGGTCTTCTTTCTTGCCTCTGGCAGAGTTCGCTCTTAACAACAGGCGGAGCGAGTCCACTGGTAAGTCCCCGTTTTTTGGGGCATATGGTTTCCATCCCCAGTTTTGTACTTTCAATGGGGGGGGCCCTTCTGGGGTTCCTGAGGAGGAGCGTTTCTCGTCGTCACTTGCTTCTGTGTGGAGAGGTGTATTGAATAATCTGAGTGCGATGGGGAACCGATACAAACGTATGGCTGATAGGAGGAGAGTTTCTGGTCCAGATCTGAATGTGAACGATCTGGTATGGTTGTCTACCAGGAATATAAAACTTAAAGTGCCCTCCTGGAAACTGGGTCCCAGATTCATCGGGCCGTACAGGATCAGTTCCATAATTAATCCTGTGGCATTTCGTCTGGACCTCCCTCCTACGTTTAAAATTCATAATGTGTTCCACAAGTCATTACTTAAAAGGTATGTGGCACCAGTCATACCGTCACCTCTACCTCCTCCTCCTGTGTTGGTCAATGGTAACTTGGAATTTCAAGTATCAAAGATCATTGACTCACGTCTGAATCGCCGGTCCCTTCAGTACTTGGTGCATTGGAAGGGGTATGGTCCAGAGGAGAGGACATGGGTCCCTGCGTCTGATGTTAACGCAGATCGTTTGGTTCGGACCTTCCACAGAACTCACCCGGGCAGGCCTGGCCCTGAGGGTCCGGAGGCCCCTCGTAGAAGGGGGGTACTGTCATGTGTGCATTGCCACGAAGATCGTCGCGGTTGCACATTTTGACTTCTCACAGCTGAGCTGCTGTTTCTTTGTGTTTGGCAGCTAGGGAGTTAATTCTGTCTGTGCTCGGTGCTGGGACTGGGTGCAGTTTCTCCCGGCTGCAATTGATTATTTGTTGATTGGTTTCCTTTAAATTCCTGGTTGTCTGCTTGGGGAGTTGCCAGTGAAACCTTCATGCAGACCACAGATAGGAATGAATCTGTATAGACTTTAGTTCTGAGCTCCTTAGTTGTTCTAAGCTCAACTTGGTTAGAGTTTATTTCCCAGACCATTTATGTTCCTTTGGTGTTTGAGTGTGTATGCAAGCGAGTGTTATCCTGTCTGTCTTATATGTCTAATCTGTGTATTTAGCTGAGATCAGCCCATATCCCTTTGGTGGTAGTCAGGATCCTTCTTAGGACTGATTACAGGGTTCAGGGTCTGATAGGAGACAGGGTTAGGTTGGAGACTTGGACCTCTGAACCATTATCAGTACCTCCAAGGTGAGGGATTAGTTAGGACCCCAGTTTAGGGTCAGGTTAGATCCCGGTCCACCTCTTTCCTGTTTCAGCTCATCAAGTCCTCAAGATTAACCCTGAGTTCAGCAGATATCGTGTCAGGTAAATCTATTCTATACTTACATGCTGATGTTGCTATACTAGTTGTTGTATAGAGTGTTGTTCCTGTATTAATAGTTTACTGACATTGTATACATATCATTAGACAGCGTGACAGTGTGCACATTTTGCGGACCGTGCTGCCGGAAAAAGACGGACATGTCAGCGTGTTTTGCACATAGACACACGGTCCGTGAAAACACGCTGACATGTGCATAGACCCATTCATTTGAATGGGTCTACGTGTGTCAGTGTCTCCAGTACGTGAGAAAACTGTCACTACACGTACCAGAGACATAGACGTGTGAAACCGGCCTTAATCATGGTGGTCAGTGTGAAATGCCAGTTTCACCAATGATAGAAGATAGCTGGTGTTATTATAAGGTGCCCTTAAAGGGACTGTCTACCATTGGGGCCATTTTTACTTAAAAGCATATATCTGTGCCTAAAAAAATCATTGCAATTGAAAATTGAATAGTTTAGCTTTTAAAACCTCTTTGCTTCCTGCTCATTCAACTGTGTTGTGGGCTGTGGCCATAAATTAGCAGAGGAGCTCAGAAAAAGATTGATGAAATAGTAACATATTCCCCATCAGATGGTCATAATGGGATGATGGATGGGTTCTTAGTTAAATCCTTCTTCAACAAGCAATAGACACAGCAATGGAATGCAAACTGTGCAAAATTGTTATTTTTAGTCAATAATACATGCATTTATGTAAAAAAAAAAAAAAAAAACTGTTCGCAAAGGTGGACAATCCTGCTCCCTTTGTCTTAGATATGTAAAAGGCATTTGGAGAAAAGTGGTTGGTTAAAGTGCTCCCATCCACCCAACATTGATTTATTACATATACTATGCAAAGAAAAGGAAATAAATGTATGATTGCCCTGGGCCCGACTGCTGGGAACCCAACCAATTCTCAGAACAGTAATCACAAAGTCCCTGTGTAAAGGGACGGCCGCGGGGCCGATGCACTGGAAGCTGCTACGTATTTTACCTCTGTAGTCTCCATTCGCCTGGGGTGTTCTCCTCCCGTGAGTGAGCGTACAGAGCAATTAGAGTCAGAGTCCCAAATCACGTCAAATAGTTCTGCTTTATTTTCCTCTGGACACAGCAAATCCAAGATACCATAAGCACGTCTTAATCGATACCAGCAATACATTCTTCACAATTCTGCCTCTTCTTCTCTGCTACACCAGAATGGACCACTAAGTATTGACGGGACGAGGAGCCCGGTGAAAACGGCACTTCGATCTCTTCCCCTGGAGACACTTCAATCCAGCATAAGAAAGACACATCTACTAGGTCATCCACCCCTCTCTGGTTATCCTGCCCAGATACTTCTGATGGCCCACTCGCTTCTACGCTCATGCACGACCTCTTCTGCTGAGTGTTCCCACAGTGGTTCTTCCACTGGACTACTGCTTCATAAACCCACTCTCTTTGGGCTCACGTTTCAAACGGTGAATCCTTCACCGCCTTCTTCAGGGTGGGTTGGTCCCCTCTTCTTCCTACCCTATGCTCAGGGCCCAGGAACATGGACGTCCTCACACTAGCAAGGTCCACCCCGACTGACTCTCGCTAAGAGGAAGTCTTCCTGACAGATTTCCGCTTGGAGGCAATCTTTCCCTAGCAACAAATCCCTAACTATTGTACCTATCAGAATGGATGTGCTAAATGCCCCCCTCTAGTGACCAAACCCAATAACTGCCTTGACATCTTTTTATAACATTCTAACTGGATCTCTAACATGCCCCCATTAGTGATCTCTCGCAAACTACACTTAACCCATCAATATATACACTACTCCTCTAGTGCCCTCCTCTAGTGACCCCCAGGATGCACTATCTACCTATAACACAACCCCACATACAGTACAGACCAAAAGTTTGGACACACCTTCTCATTTAAAGATTTTTCTGCATTTTCATGACTATGAAAATTGTAAATTCACACTGAAGGCATCAAAACTATGAATTAACACATGTGGAATTATATACTGAACAAAAAAGTATGCCAAGAGTGTGCAAAGCAGTCATCAAAGCAAAAGGTGGCTAGTTTGAAGAACCTACAGTCATGGCCAAAAGTTTTGAGAATGGCACAAATATTATATTTTCACATGATCTGCTGCCCTCTGGTTTTTATGTGTGTTTGACAGATGTTTTTATCACAGACAGAAATATAATAATTGCAAACATATGAGTAACAAAAGCTTATATTGACAGTTAGAATGAGTTAATGCAGCAAGTCAATATTTGCAGTGTTGACCCTTCTTCTTCAGGACCTCTGCAATTCTCCCTGGCATGCTCTCAATCAACTTCTGGACCAAATCCTGACTGATAGCAGTGCATTCTTGCACAATCAATGCTTTCATTTTGTCAGAATTTTTAGGTTTTTGTTTGTCCACCCGTCTCTTGATGATTGACCACAAGTTCTCAATGGGATTAAGATCTGGGGAGTTTCCAGGCCATGGACCCAAAATCTCTATGTTTTGTTCCCTGAGCCATTTAGTTAATCACCTTTGCTTTATGGCAAGGTGCTCCATCATGCTGGAAAAGGCATTGTTGATCGCCAAACTGCTCTTGGAGGGTTGGGAGAAGTTGCTCTTGGAGGACATTCTGGTACCATTCTTTTTTCATGGCTGTGTTTTTAGACAAGACTGTGAGAGTACCGATTCCCTTGGCTGAGAAGCAACCCCACACACGAATGGTTTCAGGATGCTTAACAGTTGGCATGAGACAACACTGGTGGTAGCGCCCACCTTGTCTTCTCCGAATGAGGCGTTTTCCTGATGTCCCAAACAATCGAAAAGGGGATTCATCAGAGAAAATAACTTTACCCCAGTCCTCAGCAGTCCACTGCCTGTACCTTTTGCAGAATATCAGTCTGTCCATGATGTTTTTTCTGGAGAGAAGTGGCTTCTTTGCTGCCCTCCTTGAGACCAAGCCTTGCTCCAAGAGTCTCCGCCTCACAGTGAGTGCAGATGCACTCACACCTGCCTGCTGCCATTCCTGAGCAAGCTCTGCACTGCTGGTAGCCCGATCCCGCAGCTGAAACACTTTTAAGAGACGGTCCTGGCGCTTGCTGGTCTTTTTTGGGCGCCCTGAAGCCTTTTGGCAACAATGGAACCTCTCTCCTTGAAGTTCTTGATGATGCGATAGATTGTTGACTGAGGTGCAATCTTTCTAGCTGCGATACTCTTCCCTGTTTGGCCATTTTTGTGCATTGCAATGATGACTGCACGTGTTTCTTTAGAGATAACCATGGTAACAGAAGAGAAACAATGATGCCAAGCACCAGCCTCCTTTTAAAGTGTCCAATGGTGTCATTCTTACTTAATCATGACAGATTGATCTCCAGCCATGTCCTCATCAACACTCACACCTGTGTTAATGGAGCAATCACTGAAAAGAGGTTAGCTGGTCCTTTTAAGGCAAGGCTGCAATGATGTTGAAATGTGTTTTGGGGGATAAAGTTCATTTTCTAGCCAAATATTGACTTTGCAAGTAATTGCTGTTAAGCTGATCACTCTTTATAACATTCTGGAGTATATGCAAATTGCCATTAGAAAAAGTGAAGCAGTAGATTTTGTAAAAATTAATATTTGTGTCATTCTCAAAACTTTTGGCCATGACTGTAGAATATAAGACATAATTTCAGTTATTACACACTTTTTTGTCAAGTATATAATTCCACATGTGTTAATTCATAGTTTTGATGCCTTCAGTGTGAATTTACAATTTTCACAGTCATGAAAATACAGATAAATCTTTAAATGAGAAGGTGTGTCCAAACTTTTTGTCTGTACTGTATATATATATATATATATATATATATATACATAAAATATACAAGGTATATATTTGCATAAGTAAACACAATTAAAGGGGATGAAACCTTTAAAGGGTTAACACCCTTCACCTCCTTACATTCCCCTCCCCTTTAACTATTGCCGTCCCGGCAATAGGTGCACTATAATACATATCTACAAATTAATATTCAGTAAGACATATATTAAAACAGTAAAACATTTTGTTTAATAAAATAGAAAATTTAAAAAAAAAAAAAGTCCTGAGCTCCCCTTGCCTTTGAGGGAAGCCGAGGTTACTCACAAAAAAACAAAAACAAATAAAACAAACGCCGGCAGGAGACGCGGAACAGTCCCTGAAAGGTACAAACGTGCACTAGAAGGGAAAAGGCCAAGAGTCTTTCAGTGGTGCACATTCTGCGCGTTTTTTCCACCTGTTGCCTGGCTCCTGGTGCGCGCTGAAGAGGACTCCGCAGCCGCAGAGTCTCCAAACTGAGGAGAAGAAACTAGCAGAGGTGTCCTCCATTGCCTCGGCACATGGATCCTCATCTTCTCCGGAGGGCTCGCTCTCTGCAAAAACCTGACAGGAGTGCGGGAGCGAGGGGGTTCCTGGGGATGCCTGGCGGGCGCACAGTTGCTCTGTGATGGGAAGCTTGGGCCTCATGCCCCCGCAACGGGACAACGTTGGGGCTATGTGGTCTACCACTGGCTGAGGTTGAGATGCACTCACCTCCCTTGGTTGCGCGGCTCCACTCAGGCTGACTCTCGCGGGCATGGTAGTGGCTCCTTCCTCTTTCTTTCCTCCCGGTGGAATGGGTCCTGTCGGCTCGTTGGAGCTACTGGAACTTGCTCTCGGGGTGCGTGGGTGTTCCAGCTCCTGCCGTCCGGCGGGAACAGCTTCCGGGCTCATTGGTTCTTGAACAGCTTGGGCTGCGGGCGGACGCCTCTCCGGTATGACGTCTGGCTCCGGCTCCACAGGCCCAGCTGTCACGGGCGCTGTTCCCTGCCACATGTCTTCCTTCCGGGCTTACAAGTGTCTTGTCTTTCTGCCACTCTTCCCGGCTACAGGTGGGGCGTCTAGGTTCATCTGGCCGCCATTCTGCAGGGCCGCTCTTGTTCCAGGGTGGGGCTCTCGTCAGCCTCTCCACCCATTTTCCAGCATTAGGTGGACAGGCGAGTATGTCCATCTCAGCATTCTCCTCCTCGCAGGGGCGGTCCCGACATAGTTGACAATTCTCACTGAGTCGCCGTCACGCCCATGAAGTGCAGCTTGTTGACAAGGACAGTCATTTTTGGAGCCAGAATTCTCCATCTTGTCAGACGCCATCTTGGGATTTGTAGCATCTTCCTTAATCTTGTCTTTAGTCAAGTCCGGTACTTTAGTCACATCCATTTTACGATATTTTTCTGAACATTCCTCAATCTTTAGGTACAGGGTAATAGCTTCCAATGTCGCGGCTACCATGTACAGTCATGGCCAAAAGTTTTGAGAATGACACAAATATTATATTTTCACATGATCTGCTGCCCTCTGGTTTTTATGTGTGTTTGACAGATGTTTTTATCACAGACAGAAATATACTAATTGCAAACATATGAGTAACGAAAGCTTATATTGACAGTTAGAATGAGTTAATGCAGCAAGTCAATATTTGCAGTGTTGACCCTTCTTCTTCAGGACCTCTGCAATTCTCCCTGGCATGCTCTCAATCAACTTCTGGACCAAATCCTGACTGATAGCAGTCCATTCTTGCACAATCAATGCTTTCATTTTGTCAGAATTTTTAGGTTTTTGTTTGTCCACCCATATCTTGATGATTGACCACAAGTTCTCAATGGGATTAAGATCTGGGGAGTTTCCAGGCCATGGACCCAAAATCTCTATGTTTTGTTCCCTGAGCCATTTAGTTATCACCTTTGCTTTATGGCAAGGTGCTCCATCATGCTGGAAAAGGCATTGTTGATCGCCAAACTGCTCTTGGAGGGTTGGGAGAAGTTGCTCTTGGAGGACATTCTGGTACCATTCTTTATTCAGGGCTGTGTTTTTAGGCAAGACTGTGAGAGAGCCGATTCCCTTGGCTGAGAAGCAACCCCACACATGAATGGTTTCAGGATGCTTAACAGTTGGCATGAGACAAGACTGGTGGTAGCACTCACCTTGTCGTCTCCAAATGAGGCATTTTCCTGATGTCCCAAACAATCGAAAAGGGGATTCATCAGAGAAAATAACTTTACCCCAGTCCTCAGCAGTCCACTGCCTGTACCTTTTGCAGAATATCAGTCTGTCCATGATGTTTTTTCTGCAGAGAAGTGGCTTCTTTGCTGCCCTCCTTGAGACCAGGCCTTGCTCCAAGAGTCTCCGCCTCACAGTGCGTGCAGATGCACTCACACCTGCCTGCTGCCATTCCTGAGCAAGCTCTGCACTGCTGGTAGCCCGATCTCGCAGATGAAACACTTTTAAGAGACGGTCCTGGCGTTTGCTGGTCTTTCTTGGGCGCCCTGGAGCCTTTTTGGCAACAATGGAACCTCTCTCCTTGAAGTTCTTGATGATGCGATAGATTGTTGACTGAGGTGCAATCTTTCTAGCTGCGATACTCTTCCCTGTTAGGCCATTTTTGTGCATTGCAATGATGACTGTATGTGTTTGTTTAGAGATAACCATGGTTAACAGAAGAGGAACAATGATGCCAAGCACCAGCCTCCTTTTAAAGTGTCCAGTGGTGTCATTCTTACTTAATCATGACAGATTGATCTCCAGCCATGTCCTCATCAACACCTACACCTGTGTTAATGGAGCAATCACTGAAAAGAGGTTAGCTGGTCCTTTAAAGGCAGGGCTGCAATGATGTTGAAATGTGTTTTGGGGGATAAAGTTCATTTTGTAGCCAAATATTGACTTTGCAAGTAATTGCTGTTAAGCTGATCACTCTTTATAACATTCTGGAGTATATGCAAATTGCTATTAGAAAAAGTGAAGCAGTAGACTTTGTAAAAATTAATATTTGTGTCATTCTCAAAACTTTTGGCCATGACTGTACTTCATCCTTGTTACGGTGCCACTGCCAGTGAGATCCTGCCAACTACGCCACTTGTAAAGGGATGGCCGCGGGGCCGATGCACTGGAAGCTGCTACGTATTTTACCTCTGTCGTCTCCATTCGCCTGGGGTGTTCTCCCATGAGGGAACGTACAGAGCAATTAGAGTCAGAGTCCCAAATCACGTCAAACAGTACTGCTTTATTTTCCTCTGGACACAGCACACCCAAGACACCATAAGCACGTCTTAATCGATACTAGCAATACATTCTGCACAATTCTGCCTCTTCTTCTCTGCTACACCAGAATGCACCACTAAGTATTGACGGGACGAGGAGCCCGGTGAAAACGGCACTTCGATCTCTTCCCTGGAGACACTTCAATCCAGCATAAGAAAGACACATCTACTAGGTCATCCACCCCTCTCTGGTTATCCTGCCCAGATACTTCTGATGGCCCACTCGCTTCTACACTCTTGCACGACCTCTTCTGCTGAGCGTTCCCACAGTGGTTCTTACACTTGACTACTGCTACATAAACCCACTCTCTTTGGGCTCACGTTTCCCACGGTGAATCCTTCACTGGCTTCTTCAGGGGTTGCTGGTCCCCTCTTCTTCCTACCCTATGCTCAGGGCCCAGGAACGTGGACGTCCTCACACTAGCAAGGTCCACCCCCGACTGACTCCCGCTAAGAGGAAGTCTTCCTGACAGATTTACGCTTTGAGGCAATCTTTCCCTAGCAACAAGTCCCTAGGGCCTAACTATTGTACCTATCAGAATGGATGTGCTTAATGCCCCCCTCTAGTGACCAAACCCAATAACTGCCTTGACATCGTTTTATAACATTCTAACTGGATCTCTAACGTGCCCCCATTAGTGATCCCTCGCAATCTACACTTAACCCATCAATATATACACTACCCCTCTAGTGCCCTCCTCTAGTGACCACCAGGATGCACTATCTACCTATAACACAACCCCACATATATATAAACATAACATATACAAGGCATATATTTACACAAACACAATTAAAGGGGATGAAACCTTTAAAGGGTTAACACCCTTTACCTCCTTACACCTGTATGAATGGAATTGTAGTGTGCATATATGTGACAACTTGTTACTAGAGTTGAGCGATACTTTCCGATATCCAAAAGTATCGGAATCGGAATGGTATCGCCGATACCCAAAAAATATCGGTGATACCCGATACCGATACCGGAAATCCAATGTAAGTCTATGGGAAAAAAATATCGGAATTAAAAAAACCCCATTCTTGCCTTGTTGGTTAATTGTACATGAAGGAAAACAACAAAGAGTAATGTAGAATGTATTGGGGAAGGTTGAGGAGACATTAAAGGCATAGATGTTTAACCCAATCAAATGGAATAGCATAAATATTTTTTTTTTTAAAGATGTTCGGATTGACGAAGAAATTGACAATGTTGTTAACGTTTTTTCTATTTTGGCAAATATGTATATTTTACAACTTCCGTGCTCTTCACCTTTTTAACTTTTGACACACTTTCTCCTTCATAATCTTCAGCAGCATCATCTTTTTCATCAAATTATTCTTCATCTTCACCTTCTTTATCTTCTTCTTAAACTTCTTGCTATTCATCTTTTTGTTAACATTACTCATATTCTTCTTATTAAACTATTATTCTTATTCATATTCTACTTCATCTTCTTCATCATATTCTTATTTTGGACAGAGATTCCTGTACTTGTAATCTGTCAAAGTATGAATTTTTCATCCTTCTGTTCTTGCTGTCACAAAAGATTTAAATTACAACAGTATTTGTCCGTGTTCAGTTTAGCCTGCAGCAGCAGGCATTTTCCAGGGGCACCACGAGGAGAAACGGACTCACCCCCATACACTGCTTAGTCTTCTTCTGCTTATAATTTAGAGCATATATTTTGCTCTTCATTTTGGTCTTATACTTCATGTTCTTCTGCTTTTTGATCTTCTGCTTATTGTTCTTAAGTCTCTTGTTCTGTATCTTGTAGTTTGTCTTAACCTTCTTAGTCCTGTTTGGTAATCTTTCATTTCTTCTTTGTGATGGTGTTTAGGCTGGTTGGCTTGATGCTCGTCGTCCTTGTGGTGGTCATCTTCTTCGGGGTGGTCATCAGGGTCGTCGTCTTCATTGTTGGAGATCCAGAGTGATTTCCCAAAAAAACATTGAAAAAATCTTCAATTTGTAAATGTAGCACAAGGTACAAGAGCCAATGCAAGTAACGAGGACCAGCTGACTGTGCTGGAACCCGGAGGGGCAGCAGAAGGAAAAGAGCCAATGGCACAACCGAGGACCAGCTGACGTTACTGGGACACGGTTACTAAGCAGGAGGTACCTGTGCTCCAAAGCACTACCAAGGACCAGCAGACGTTGCTGGAACTCGGATACCGAGATGGAGGCACCTAGGCCAAAGGCACTGCGGAGAACCAGCTGACGGTACTGGAACCCGGACAGGTAGCAGAAGGTACAAGAGCCAATGCAAGTGACGAGGACCAGCTGACTGTGCTGGAACCCGGAGGGGCAGCAGAAGGAAAAGAGCCAATGGCACAACCGAGGACCAGCTGACGTTACTGGGACACGGTTACTAAGCAGGAGGTACCTGTGCTCCAAAGCACTACCAAGGACCAGCAGACGTTGCTGGAACTCGGATACCGACATGGAGGCACCTAGGCCAAAGGCACTGCGGAGAACCAGCTGACGGTACTGGAACCCGGACGGGTAGCAGAAGGTACAAGAGCCAATGCAAGTGACGAGGACCAGCTGACTGTGCTGGAACCCGGAGGGGCAGCAGAAGGAAAAGAGCCAATGGCACAACCGAGGACCAGCTGACGTTACTGGGACACGGTTACTAAGCAGGAGGTACCTGTGCTCCAAAGCACTACCAAGGACCAGCAGACGTTGCTGGAACTCGGATACCGAGATGGAGGCACCTAGGCCAAAGGCACTGCGGAGAACCAGCTGACGGTACTGGAACCCGGACGGGTAGCAGAAGGTACAAGAGCCAATGCAAGTGACGAGGACAGCTGACTGTGCTGGAACCCGGAGGGGCAGCAGAAGGAAAAGAGCCAATGGCACAACGAGGACCAGCTGACGTTACTGGGACACGGTTACTAAGCAGGAGGTACCTGTTCTCCAAAGCACTACCAAGGACCAGCAGACGTTGCTGGAACTCGGATACCGAGATGGAGGCACCTAGGCCAAAGGCACTGCGGAGAACCAGCTGACGGTACTGGAACCCGGACGGGTAGCAGAAGGTACCCATGGAAATTTAAGTTGACAGGCCGCGAGCCGGCCGCAGTTACCGAATCCCACAGTACTACAGTGGGTGATTGTCCTATTGTCACAACGGAAACAGCCTTTATTTGCATATCCCGCAGCACACATAGGAAGCACCTAAACTCCAGGCACCATAGAGTCGGCTAACCCGACCGCAACACAACAGGACAACTTATTGGAGGCTAAGTGACGTTTACACTGACAGGAAACAGATGGCGTGCTGTAACCAGTCTGGGCAGGAGTGAGTACCCGTGCCAATTACACTTCCGAGCAACAACTGTCGGTGTTGGAGCCCAGGGATGAGAAGACAACAGGGTGGAGGCAGCAGGACTTTTTGCCGTTCACACAGCAGGGGAACAGCTGACATTACTGAACCCCAATAACACAGGAGCAAGTGTTCACTGTGCTAACAGCACTTCCGAGCAACAACTGGCGGTGTTGTAGCCCAGGCATGAGAAGACAACAGGGTGGAGGCAGCAGGACTGTTTTGCCGTACACACAGCAGGGGAACAGCTGACATTACTGAACCCCAGTAACACAGGAGCAAGTGTTGACTGTGCTAACAGCACTTCCGAGCAACAACTGGTGGTGTTGTAGCCCAGGGATGAGAAGAGAACATGGTGGAGGCAGCAGGACTTTTTGCCGTTCACACAGCAGGGGAACAGCTGACATTACTGAACCCCAGTAACAGAGGAGCAAGTGTTGACTGTGCTAACAGCACTTCCGAGCAACAACTGGCGGTGTTGTAGCCCATGCATGAGAAGACAACAGGTTGGAGGCAGCAGGACTGTTTGCCGTACACACAGCAGGGGAACAGCTGACATTACTGAACCCCAATAACACAGGAGCAAGTGTTCACTGTGCTAACAGCACTTCCGAGCAACAACTGGCAGTGTTGTAGCCCAGGCATGAGAAGACAACAGGGTGGAGGCAGCAGGACTGTTTGCCGTACACACAGCAGGGGAACAGCTGACATTACTGAACCCCAGTAACACAGGAGCAAGTGTTGACTGTGCTAACAGCACTTCCGAGCAACAACTGGCGGTGTTGTAGCCCAGGGATGAGAAGACAACAGGGTGGAGGCAGCAGGACTTTTTGCCGTTCACACAGCAGGGGAACAGCTGACATTACTGAACCTCAGTAACACAGGAGCAAGTGTTGACTGTGCTAACAGCACTTCCGAGCAACAACTGGCGGTGTTGTAGCCCAGGGATGAGAAGAGAACATGGTGGAGGCAGCAGGACTTTTTGCCGTTCACACAGCAGGGGAACAGCTGACATTACTGAACCCCAGTAACACAGGAGCAAGTGTTGACTGTGCTAACAGCACTTCCGAGCAACAACTGGTGGTGTTGTAGCCCAGGCATGAGAAGACAACAGGGTGGAGGCAGCAGGACTGTTTGCCGTACACACAGCAGGGGAACAGCTGACATTACTGAACCCCAATAACACGGAGCAAGTGTTCACTGTGCTAACAGCACTTCCGAGCAACAACTGGCGGTGTTGTAGCCCAGGCATGAGAAGACAACAGGGTGGAGGCAGCAGGACTGTTCGCCGTACACACAGCAGGGGAACAGCTGACATTACTGAACCCCAGTAACACAGGAGCAAGTGTTCACTGTGCTAACAGCACTTCCGAGCAACAACTGGCGGTGTTGTAGCCCAGGGATGAGAAGACAACAGGGTGGAGGCAGCAGTACTTTTTGCCGTTCACACAGCAGGGGAACAGCTGACATTACTGAACCCCAATAACACAGGAGCAAGTGTTCACTGTGCTAACAGCACTTCCGAGCAACAACTGGCGGTGTTGTAGCCCAGACATGAGAAGACAACAGGGTGGAGGCAGCAGGACTGTTTGCCGTACACACAGCAGGGGAACAGCTGACATTACTGAACCCCAATAACACAGGAGCAAGTGTTCACTGTGCTAACAGCACTTCCGAGCAACAACTGGCGGTGTTGTAGCCCAGGCATGAGAAGACAACAGGGTGGAGGCAGCAGGACTGTTTGCCGTACACACAGCAGGGGAACAGCTGACATTACTGAACCCCAGTAACACAGGAGCAAGTGTTGACTGTGCTAACAGCACTTCCGAGCAACAACTGGCGGTGTTGTAGCCCAGGATGAGAAGACAACAGGGTGGAGGCAGCAGGACTTTTTGCCGTTCACACAGCAGGGGAACAGCTGACATTACTGAACCCCAGTAACACAGGAGCAAGTGTTGACTGTGCTAACAGCACTTCCGAGCAACAACTGGCGGTGTTGTAGCCCAGGGATGAGAAGAGAACATGGTGGAGGCAGCAGGACTTTTTGCCGATTCACACAGCAGGGGAACAAGCTGACATTACTGAACCCCAGTAACACAGGAGCAAGTGTTGACTGTGCTAACAGCACTTCCGAGCAACAACTGGCGGTGTTGTAGCCCAGGCATGAGAAGACAACAGGGTGGAGGCAGCAGGACTTTTTGCCGTTACACACAGCAGGGGAACAGCTGACATTACTGAACCCCAGTAACACAGGAGCAAGTGTTCACTGTGCTAACAGCACTTCCGAGCAACAACTGGCGGTGTTGTAGCCCAGGATGAGAAGAGAACATGGTGGAGGCAGCAGGACTTTTTGCCGTCACACAGCAGGGAACAGCTGACATTACTGAACCCCAGTAACACAGGAGCAAGTGTTACTGTGCTAACAGCACTTCCGAGCAACAACTGGCGGTGTTGTAGCCCAGGATGAGAAGAAACAGGTGGAGGCAGCAGGACTTTTGCCGTACACACAGCAGGGAACAGCTGACATTACTGAACCCAGTAACACAGGAGCAAGTGTTACTGTGCTAACAGCACTTCCGAGCAACAACTGGCGGTGTTGTAGCCCAGGATGAGAAGAAACAGGTGGAGGCAGCAGGACTTTTGCCGTCACACAGCAGGGGAACAGCTGACATTACTGAACCCAGTAACACAGGAGCAAGTGTTACTGTGCTAACAGCACTTCCGAGCAACAACTGGCGGTGTTGTAGCCCAGGGATGAGAAGAACAGGTGGAGCACAGACTTTTGCCTTCAACAGCAGAACAGTGACATTACTGAACCCAGTAACACAGGAGCAAGTTTGACTGTGCTAACAGCACTTCAGCAACAACTGGCGGTGTTGTAGCCAGGATGAAAGAACAGTGGAGGCACAGACTTTTGCCGTTCACACAGCAGGGGAACAGCTGACATTACTGAACCCAGTAACACAGGAGCAAGTGTTGACTGTGCTAACAGCACTCGGAACAACTGGCGTGTTGTAGCCCAGGATGAGAAAAACATGGTGGAGGCAGCAGGACTTTTGCCGTTCAACACAGGAACAGTGCATTATGAACCCATACACAGGAGCAAGTGTTACTGTGCTAACAGCACTCCGAACAACTGCGGTTGTAGCCAGATGAGAAGAAACGGTGAGGTCGCAGACTTTTTGCGTCACACAGCAGGGAACAGCTGCATTACTGAACCCCAGTACACAGGAGCAAGTGTTACTGTGCTAACAGACTTCGAGCAACAACGGCGTGTTGTAGCCAGATGAGAAGAAACAGGTGGAGGCAGCAGGACTTTTGCCGTCACACAGCAGGGGAACAGCTGACATTACTGAACCCCAGTAACACAGGAGCAAGTGTTGACTGTGCTAACAGCACTTCCGAGCAACAACTGGCGGTGTTGTAGCCCAGGGATGAGAAGAACAGGTGGAGGCAGCAGGACTTTTTGCCGTCCACAGCAGGGGAACAGCTGACATTACTGAACCCCAGTAAACACAGGAGCAAGTGTACTGTGCTAACAGCACTTCCAGCAACAACTGGCGTGTTGTAGCCAGGATGAGAAGAGAAAGTGAGGCAGCAGGACTTTTTGCCTTCACACGCAGGGGAACAGCTGACATTACTGAACCCATAACACAGAGCAAGTGTTACTGTGCTAACAGCACTTCCGAGCACAACTGCGGTGTTGTAGCCAGATGAGAAGAACAGGTGGAGGCAGCAGGACTTTTTGCCGTACAACAGCAGGGGAACAGCTGACATTACTGAACCCCAGTAACACAGGAGCAAGTGTTGACTGTGCTAACAGCACTTCCGAGCAACAACTGGCGGTGTTGTAGCCCAGGGATGAGAAGAAACAGGGTGGAGGCAGCAGGACTTTTTGCCGTTCACACAGCAGGGGAACAGCTGACATTACTGAACCCCAGTAACACAGGAGCAAGTGTTGACTGTGCTAACAGCACTTCCGAGCAACAACTGGCGGTGTTGTAGCCCAGGGATGAGAAGACAACAGGTGGAGGCAGCAGGACTTTTTGCCGTTCACACAGCAGGGGAACAGCTGACATTACTGAACCCCAGTAACACAGGAGCAAGTGTTGACTGTGCTAACAGCACTTCCGAGCAACAACTGGCGGTGTTGTAGCCCAGGGATGAGAAGAGAACATGGGTGGAGGCAGCAGGACTTTTTGCCGTTCACACAGCAGGGAACAGCTGACATTACTGAACCCCAGTAACACAGGAGCAAGTGTTGACTGTGCTAACAGCACTTCCGAGCAACAACTGGCGGTGTTGTAGCCCAGGGATGAGAAGAAACATGGTGGAGGCAGCAGGACTTTTTGCCGTTCACACAGCAGGGGAACAGCTGACATTACTGAACCCCAGTAACACAGGAGCAAGTGTTGACTGTGCTAACAGCACTTCCGAGCAACAACTGGCGGTGTTGTAGCCCAGGATGAGAAGAAACAGGTGGAGGCAGCAGGACTTTTGCCGATACACACAGCAGGGGAACAGCTGACATTACTGAACCCCATAACACAGGAGCAAGTGTTCACTGTGCTAACAGCACTTCGAGCAACAACTGGCGGTGTTGTAGCCCAGGATGAGAAGACAAAGGGGAGCAGCAGACTGTTTGCCGTCCACAGCAGTGAACAGCTACATTATGAACCCCAGTAACAGAGCAAGTGTTGACTGTGCTAACAGCACTTCCACAACAATGGCGGTGTTGTAGCCAGGATGAGAGACAACATAGCAGCAGGATTTTCCTTTCACAGCAGTAAAAGCTACATTACTGAATAACCAGTACAAAGATGATGATTTAATTAAAAATTTGCTAAATTAAATTCAACATAAAGCTATTAACAGTGAAGAAGAAAACATTAACATAGGTAAATTTTGCCGTTAACACAGCATAAAGTACATTAGAATCCATAATGCAAAAGATGACAATATGTTGACATGATGCTACTAAACATATCAGCAACAACTGACATTTTAGCAGTGTTGTGAACAATAGCAAACTTTTGACTATCACACAGATAGGATAAGTGATCATTATAACCATAACAAGTGCAAGTGATTATGCCTACTAGACTTCGAGACAACGGCGATGTATATCATGATGAGAGTACACAGTGGTGAAGGCGAGTACTGTTACTCCACATAAGGGGAACATACTTTTTTTTATATAGCCTTTATAAAAGGTTACGTGCATGTATGGTTGCGCCTTGTTTGGAGCACAGACGGCTTCCTGCTGTGACGCTTGGGTATTGGAGCGTCTGTACGTCTATGACGCAGACTAACATTCACGGTGCGCATCGTTCATCATCGCAAGCGTACCGACAACACAAAGGCGTTGTCATGACTGCTTTACTCAGTAAACATGCACCTATGATGAAACATACACGCATGTGCCCTATTACATAACAAGCTACAAGAAAAACGAGTGTGAGGTGTGACACAGCTGTTTTGTTAAGGTACAGTATTATATCGACATTGTACAGGTGTCGCTATTCAGTCTGATAAATAGATATCATTCACCTATTCTATCAGTTGTCGTTCTTTCAGCACCACTTACAGGTATATATTTTGCTATTGTGACTATGCACTATTGACTTTACCAAGGTAATGCATGATTTTTGTTAGCGATTATCATGTTTACATGAAGGACCTTTATGATATGGGCTGTTAACTTTCTAATTAAATATGTATTTTTTAAAATGACACAAATATAAGTAATGTTGAAGAGGACTATTCCTACATGCATTGTTTGCACAATATTACAGGTGTACATCACGTCCCTTAATCAACATTGGATTATTATATTTACTTGTATGCTTTTATTTAAAAGGCAAGAACACTGAAGTATAACCTTCGCACTGCAGCAGTTGTCAAAGTTCAACCCACATTATGCACTTCCAACATTGCAGCATTTGAGTCATGATGTGAGTTGGATTTGTCTAAGCTATGGAGTGACAAGGTTGACCATCAGTATCCTATAGCATAAGTAGGCTTTTGTGTTTGCATTTGTTTTCGACATGTGCATATCTGTAATAATATGTCACAATTATTTTGTTACAGATTTGTGACAAAGACTAATCATTTTATGGTTTTAAAGTTGACGTTTCAAATGTTTACAGCTTAGAAATCAGGGTGTAGCCTCATATCTATGTGTAGCACTAGACACTTTGACATGTCATGTTTTTTCACCATGATTAGGTAGCTAGCAGTAATTTTTGCCAGGACACACAGCAGGGGAACAGCAGGCGTTACTGAACCCCACAAACACATCAGCGATTGTTTTCATCTGTGCATCTAACACTTCTGAGCAGCAACTGGCGGTGTTGAAGCCCAGGGTCAAGGAGGGTGTAGGCAGAGCCTAGTATGAGATGTTTGAAGTTGAAGTTGTAGTTAGCAGCAGTAATTTTTGCCAGACACACAGCAGGGAACAGCAGGCGTTACTGAACCCCACAAACACATCAGCGATTGTTTTCATCTGTGCATCTAACACTTCTGAGCAGCAACTGGCGGTGTTGAAGCCCAGGGTCAAGGAGGGTGTAGGCATAAAATATTGAGTTATTGCCTTGTTACGTGGCCATTGCAAATGTATGTACTTCAAACAAGAATAAATGAAGTTTTACTAGGACAATAAAATGATGAATTTCAATTCCAAGAATAGAAAAATATTTATACTTGAGAGTCCTCTGTGGTTGATACCGTTTAATGGCTAACTGAAAATATGGTAACAAATTCCAAGCTTTCGAGACTACTCAGGTCTCTTCATCAGGCTAAGACTAAAACAAAAAATGAAGAATCACATATTTCTACACACAACAGGACACAGGAATAGGTAAGACAAGTGAGGGAGGGACAAGTGAGGGGAGACCGGCCAAAAAATGAGAACAAGGATGAATTATCAGCGCCACACAATAAGAGAAAAAATAATGGATTTACCTGTGGCAAAACACTTTTGTATGCCCGGTCATAGCATGATGGATATGGAATTACTGGTATTAAAATATAACTTCAAATATGAGAAAGATACAAAGGTTTCAGAATATAAGCTCATCATGACCTTTGACACTGTTAGTGATGGAATGAATAGATCACACGGATTTATGTCATTCTATATCAATTAAGGAATCTGCGTCTCTGCCCTTCCAGGGCATGAAAACACAAAACCAGACCCCAATCAGAGGGCAATAAAACTTTCTATCCTTATCTAGGAACTGTTCCAATATTTATGTTCATCCCTCTGTGATAATGACAGTTCTGCTACACGTCACTTACTTGTCTTACCTATTGCACTATTCCTGTGTCCTGTTGTGTATAGAAATATGTGATGCTTCATTTTTTGTTTTAGTCTTTGCCTGATGAAGAGACGTGAGTAGCCTCGAAAGCTTGCAATTTGTTACCATCTTTTCAGTTATCCATTAAAAGGTATCAACCACTGCGGACTCTCAAGTCTAAATATTTTTCTATCTACTGGCTAACACGGTACGAAGATACACATGTTTCCTAACTTCAAGAATAAAAATAAAGACACTGCAAATATAAACGCATATATGCACATGCCAACAAGAAATGGAACAACACACCACCCAAAAAATTGGTTACAAAATATAGTGTTGTAAATTTAAGAATAAAAGTCCATTTTTGTATTTATGAATAATGCTTAAGGAACGCTATGTTAAACCATAACATAGTGAAGACAATGGATTTTGTAATAGTCACTCATCATCATCATCATTGCAATTTAGATGTGACAGTCACAGACATTTCAATTATTTAAGTTAATAAAATCGTTACTTTGTACAGCATGTATGACATGTCCAGCATGGACTCATCAATGTGATGACACAATAATGTACGATAAAAAATAACCATTTAAAAAAACATAATGCATTGTCACAATTTAAGTGTGTGCCTGCAAGTGTAGGTGAAACAAAGGCTACGGATAGCAAAGGTATATTCTATGTCTGTATCAGACAGTGGACAGCCTCTGATGGGTAATGGCGATGTTATACTGTACGTCAATAAAGTCTGCGGCTGCAATCATGCATTTTTTGCTTGTACAGTGTTGAAGAGGGTAAAAGCATGTCTGGTTGCGCAAGGCTTTATCCGTCAACACTACCTTCCTACTGTCACGCGTAGGGTAGGGTAGCGTGTGTCAATTAGATGACTCTATAAAATGTGACGTTACGCAGCGTTATTGCGCCCTAGGGACGCCAAAAATACGACAGCAGTAATCATTTACTGTCTAATACTCCACCTATGACCAACAAAAAAGACCGTTCCCTCTTTAACAATCTACAAGACTAACAAGCATAATGGTTGACGCTGACTTTATTGAGGTACAGTATTACATCGACATTGTCCATGAGTAACTATGCACTGTGATACCTATATACCATTATTAATTTATATCTGTTGTGGTTGTTTCAACAGCACTTGCAGGTATAACTACCTATTGTCAGTATGCATGATGCACTTTCTAGATGTAATAATTTATTATTGCACATTATTACCAGGTTTAGATGCTGGCCATTTCATATATGGTGTGTGAAGTTACAGTTGGCATCAGTATGTGTATTTTATAATGTCTGTCATAAATAAAACTCGTGATGATGATGATGAGGATTTTATGATTCGTACATCCATTGACTGCATTATCTTACAGGTACAGATAAAGTTCCTTAAAAAGCATTAATTGATAAGTATGAAATGTACTTTTATGCATTAATTTCAAAAAGTGAACACTATGTTTTAGTTTTTGTTACCATTTCTAATAGACATGTGCAGATATGCGCTGTGATGACAAATTATTATTTGTCCATATTTGTATAAAAATTTATCATTCTAGGCCTGGAAAACTTCACAATTTCCTGTTTTAAGCATAACAATCAGGGTGACGGCTCTTCCCTATTTGGAGCATGTTCGACATGGGTTTTTCTGTGCATGTGTAGGGAACAGGAGACTTCTTGCCGGACACACAGCAGGGGAACAGCTGGCGTTACTGAACCCCACTAACACTATAGCTTGTGTATTGGTCTGTGGACACGACACTTCTGAGCAGCAACTGGCAGTGTTGTAGCCCAGGGAGTAGAGTTCAGGTGGTAGAAAGATGAACATAACAGGAGACATGGATAACGTTGCGAACCAGTTATTTAATCTGAAAACGGACAGACAAATTCTGGCGAGATCCATGCCTTGTTCATTTTCAGAAAAGTAAGCCGGTCTACATTATCGGAGGATAGTCGCATGCGACGGTCTGTTAGTACACCACCTGCAGCACTAAAGACGCGCTCCGATAATACACTGGCAGCAGGGCAAGCCAGCACCTCCAATGCATACTGGCTAAGCTCTGGCCATGTATCCAGCTTAGAGACCCAAAACTTGAATGGGGAAGAGCCATCTGGGAGTACACTGAGAGGGAAAGACATGTAGTCTGTCACCATCTTACGGAAACGTTGCCTCCTGCTGACTGGAGCCGTCTCGGATGGTGTAGACATTTGTGGCGCTGCCACAAAACTTCGCCACATTTGGAACATACTGGTCTTGCCCTGTGCAGAGGCGCTGCTTGTGCTCCCTCTTGTTGCAGAGCTGTCTCCACTGCCTCGACGCACAGAGCTGCTTTGTAAAGCAGTAGCAGCAGCAGTGCTCTCGGCTGGAATGGAGAACATTATGGATTGCACCAGTGTGTCTTGGTACTCCCGCATTTTACGCTCCCGGTTCAACGGTGTGATGAGGCTTTGTAAGTTGTCCCGGTAGCGAGGGTCTAGGAGGGTGTACACCCAATAATCAGACGTGGTGAGAATGTGGGCGATGCGGCGGTCGTTTCTCAGGCACTGCAGCATGAAATCAACCATGTGCTGCAGACTCCCAACTGGCCAAGAAACGCTGTCCCCTGCAAGAGGCGTCATCTCTGCCTGCTCTGCATCACCCCACCCTCGCTCTACATACTGACTAGAGCGTTGTGTACCTCCCTCTGGAGCGATGTCTTCCTCCTCCATTGACTCCTCCTCATCCTCCTCACAAAGTGAGCCCTGCCCAGCCCTTTGTGAGGAACCACGTTGCGCTGACTGTCCAGAAGGTGATGGAATTTGTGACTCCTCATCCTCCACCTCTTCCAAAACCTCATCCCTTAGTGCTTGCAGTGTTTTTTGAAGCAGGCAGATAAGGGGGACAGTCAGGCTGACTAGTGCATCATCTGCACTCGCCATCCGCGTTGACTCATCAAACGCACGCAAAACGTGGCAGATGTCCTTCATAGAGGCCCACTCAGTAGTGGTGAAGTGTGAACGGCGCAAATTGCGAGTTGATTGCGCCTGATGCAGCTGATACTCCATTACTGCTGGCTGCTGCTCACACAACCGCTCCAACATATGTAACGTGGAATTCCACCTGGTGGGTACGTCACATATGATGCGATGTTCAGGAAGGCGAAATCTGCGTTGCAGAGCTGCAATGCGCGATCTGGCCATGCTGGAACGTCGCAAGTGAGCGCACTCTAGGCGGACCTTGTGCAGCAGTGCATCAAGATCCGGATAGTCCCTCAAAAAACTCTGCACGACCAAGTTGAGCACATGTGCCAGACATGGTATGTGAGTGAGGTTGCCAAGGCCCAGAGCTGCCACCAGATTTCGGCCATTGTCACACACTACCAAGCCTGGCTGGAGATTCGCTGGCAAAAACCACACGTCGCTCTCCTGCTTGATGGCATTCCAGAGCTCCTGCGCTGTGTGGCTTCGATTCCCCATGGAAATTAATTTCAGGACGGCCTGTTGACGTTTGGCCACGGCTGTGCTCATATCGGTCGCATCAGGTAAGCGTTCACGGGTCCATGTGGAGGTAGACCGTGACGGCTCCTGCAGCGATGATTCTGAGGAACTGGAGTAGGAGGAGGAGTCAATGTGGACAGACTTGATTCCTGCAATCCTTGGAGTTGGCAGAACACGTACAGCGCCACTCGCAAGATCTGTACCCGGCTCCACAACATTGACCCAATGGGCAGTGAGGGAAAGGTATCGTCCCTGGCCATGGGTACTGGTCCACGCATCGGTGGTCAGGTGGACCTTGCTACTGACGGCGTTTAGTAGCGCATGTTTAATTTTTCCCTCAACATGCTTTTGCAGACCAGGGACGGCTTGCCTGCTGAAATAAAATCGGCTGGGCACATTGTATTGTGGGACTGCCAATGCCATTAAGTTACGGAAACTGTCAGTCTCCACCAGCCTGAATGACAGCATTTCAAGGGACAGGAGTTTTGCAATGCCAGCATTCAGAGCCTGTGCTCGTGGATGGTTTGCCGAGTATGGCCGTCTTTTATCCCATGCCTGTGCTACCGATGGCTGTTTTGTGGCCTGGGAGTGTGAGGATGACAGGGAACTTGCAGCTGTGGGTGGAATAACACTGGGTCTCTGGACAACAGTGACAGAGGTTCTTCCATGGCGATCCTGTGAGGAAGCCGAACCAGCTGTGTGTGAGCTGGAGGAAGAGGCTCCAACACGAGCTGAAGATGTAGGTGCTGCTGTAGGTTGGCCTACATCTCCAGTGTGTCTTTGTAACTCAACCACGTGCTTTGACCGCACATGTTTCCACATATTTGTGGTATTAAGGTTACTGACACTTTTACCTCTTTTTACTTTTTGATTACACAGCTTGCATTTGACATAGCAAATATCATCTGCAAGTGTGTCAAAAAAGGACCACGCAGTGCAAGTCCTGGGAGCGCCCGTTTTGGCTGTTGGAAGAGAACTGCTACGAACGGTGCCAAACTGGAGGCTACAGGCAACCGAGTCTGCAGCCTACCTCTCCTACTGTTTGGACCGTTGGGGCAATCTCTTCCTCAGAGCTGCTACCACCACCTTCCTGTTCCTCACGCCATGTTGGGTCTTGGACCTCATCATCTCCACTACCCTCTTCCAACACCTGCTGCTGTTGGGTGGTCTGGCCAGCACCATGCTCAACAGAAACTGGCACCTGAGTCTCATCATCATCAGATGCGTTCTGCGGTGTGCTGACCATCGGCACTGGCTCACCCGCCTCTTCAGATTCAGAGAGACACAGCTGTTGCGCATCACTGCATACTGCCTCTTCTTCACATTCCAGAATGCTGCTTGGCTGGGCCCCTGTTTGCAAGCCAACAGATTCTGAGAACAGAAGCAGAGACTCAGCTGGCTCCTTACAGAGCTCTCTGACTGCCTGGGCAATTTGGCAGGCGGTGAAGAGACAGATGGTTGTTCAACAGTGCTGTGGTCCTGAGAGGAGGTGGAAGCAATTGAAGTCGATGCATTGGCTGCCATCCAACCAACAACGGCTTCAATTTGTTCTTCCCGCAGCAGGGGGGTACGCGAGCTCCTACAAAAGTGCGCATAAAGGAACGCTCACGGGGAAAACTGGTGGATGCTGTGTCACTGGGTGCGGCAGCAGCCACAGAATCCCCACGTCCTCTCCCTGCTGAAACTCCACGGCCACGACCACGTGCCTTACTCCCTGCCTTCTTCATCTTGGTAGATTGATAAAGAAAGTCAGAAAAGTTATAAGGCCTAAGTGTGGTTATTCCTCAGAGACTGCAGTGAACACTGCAGACAACTGTTCAGTAGCTGTGAAAGGCCCCTTTGTGTACTTCTATAGTGTTTGCAACCAATGTATTGTATACGGATGGAAGCGCGTCACACTAATAGATTAGATTTTTTTTCAAATATAATGGAGCAGCACCAATTAGAGAAAAATGTGAAGGATGAGGCAGTGACACACGCTCAGCAGACTACAACCAGCAGTGGTTGAAGAACTAACTGGAGCGTAATCTGCACTCAAAAAATGAAAAGCTCACAGACTACAGTGAACACTGCAGACAACTGTTCAGTAGCTGTGAAAGGCCCCTTTGTGTACTTCTATAGTGTTTGCAACCAATGTATTGTATACGGATGGAAGCGCGTCACACTAATAGATTAGATTTTTTTCAAATATAATGGAGCAGCACCAATTAGAGAAAAATGTGAAGGATGAGGCAGTGACACACGCTCAGCAGACTACAACCAGCAGTGGTTGAAGAACTAACTGGAGCGTAATCTGCACTCAAAAAATGAAAAGCTCACAGACTACAGTGAACACTGCAGACAACTGTTCAGTAGCTGTGAAAGGCCCCTTTGTGTACTTCTATAGTGTTTGCAACCAATGTATTGTATACGGATGGAAGCGCGTCACACTAATAGATTAGATTTTTTTCAAATATAATGGAGCAGCACCAATTAGAGAAAAATGTGAAGGATGAGGCAGTGACACACGCTCAGCAGACTACAACCAGCAGTGGTTGAAGAACTAACTGGAGCGTGATCTGCACTCAAAAAATCAAAAACCTCACAGACTGCAGTGAACACTGAAACACAACTGTTCACTATCTGTGAAAGGCTCCTTTCTGTACTTCTATAGTGTTTGCAACCAATGTATTGTATACGGATGGAAGCGCGTCACACTAATAGATTAGATTTTTTTCAAATATAATGGAGCTGCACCAATTCCACAAAATAAAATAAAAAAAAGAGTCAGTGAGTGACACGTGCAGATGCCTACAAACAGCGGTGGATGCAGAGCAAACTGCAGCGTCACCTGCACTCTCACACACACCTTGCACAGAGCTGTTATAACAACACTGGCAAAAGGAAGCTTTACACAGCGGTTGGTAAACTAGCCTGCCTAAAGCACAGTACACAAAATCGCAATGTCTAACTGTCCCTCAAAGTCAGCAGAACAGCGTTCTGTCCCTAACTGAGTTCACAGCACAGTGACGCTAAAATGGCGGCGGCGCCTTTTATAGTGCATTCTGACATCATTTCAGCAGCCAATCACAGCCATGCCATTAGTTAAGATGACCGCAGCATTACAGGATGTGCCCACACTTCATAAGATTCCTCATTGGCTGACTAAAATCACATTGCCTCTCAAAGAATTATGGGAACTTCCGATTCCGGTATACGATATTGGAAAAATATCGGAACTAAGTATCGGAATTCCGATACAGCGAATATCGGCCGATACCCGATACTTGCGGTATCGGAATGCTCAACACTACTTGTTACACATCCACGGCTTGGCAGGGCTTCATCACCTTCTCTGTTGGCCACTGTCCTCTTTTGTGTTCAATGCCAGGTTTAATAAGTGACCCAGTGTGCCTCCATGTGATTAACTGACTAGGCCTATATAAGGCCACTAAGGCACATATCGGTGTCTTGGTATTAAAACTCTTAGGCTATGTGCACATGTTGCGGATTTGTTGCGGATCTTCAGGGTTTTTTCCGCGCGGAATCGCTGCAGATCCGCAAGTGTTTTACAGTACAATGTTAAGCATTGGAAAAAAAATTGCTGTGCACATGCTGCGGCACGGAATCCGTTTATTTTCCGCAGCATGTAAATTCTTTGTGCGGATTGCGCTGCGTTTCTACACCCATTTCATTATAGAAAACCGCAGGGGTAAAACGCAGGAAAATCCGCATTAAATCCGCACAAAAAACGCGCAGATTTTAACCTGCGGATTCTGCCAAGAGATGCAGAATCCGTTCAGGAAATTCCTGAGCCCAATCCGCAACGTGTGCACATAGCCTTAGGGTATGTGCACACGTTGCGTATTTGCCTGTGGAATTGTCTGCGCAGATTCTTCCTCTCTTGGCAGAAAACGCAGGTAAAAAAAACGTACGGATTTGATGCAGAATTGTTGTGGATTGTCATGCGTTTTTGTTAGCGAATTTGACTTACTCAATGTATAGTCAATAGGCTCAGAAACGCTGTAGATCCGAAAAAAGAATTGACATGCTGCGGAAAATAAAACTCTGCAAATCCGCGCAGATTTTTCCTCAGCATGTGCTCACAAATTCTCAAATTTCCATTGACTATCATTGGTGCTGTACTACACTGTGGATTTGATGCAATTCCGTGCATCCAAAAACGCTGCAGATCCGCATCAAAATCTGCAACATGTGCACATACCTCCAGTCCTGTTAATTTTGTTGTGCCCCACTACCTGTTCCTGGCCTTGCATCTGCCTGCGTTGTTTTGGATTTTCCTGCATCCTGCCTGCCTTAGCCTCCAGTGTTCCAACTTAGTCCTCGCTACACATGTGTTTCCCTGCTATTGTATCAACGCCCGGGATCCATGTGCACCACCCAGTCCTGGAACTTAAGAGGATCTACCTCACAAAGTGAGCCTAACCCAACCACTCTATTCACTTCAATTGGACTGAAAGAGAGAGTCATGCCACAACTTCTAAAGAAGTGAATGAAGTGGTGGCCACACATGTGTACTACCACTCTATCCACACAGATGACTTTGGGACCCTATTTTCTGAGCGGTTCTATCGTATTTACTAAGTATAAAATCTCCCTAAATTATTCATTGATGATGGTCCTAGCAAAATAACATTTTATACTATTAGGTGTATGGACGGATGGTTATCCATCTGGATACATGAGATTTTTCGTTTTTGACCTGCTGAACCAGAAAAAAATACAAATTATATTTTATTTATCCCTATAGGAACAAGTCATTTTTAGTTCTTGAGGACCACATCAGCTATGTGGACATTACTGTATTTTATACTTTTTTCTCTCAAATGGTAATCACTATATGCTCCTTCTACTGAAAGCACGCGACCTTAGTACTAGACAACAAACAAGCAGGATCTTCATTTTAGCTGACATGATTTCAGTGCCAAAAACACAGTACTGGCACCATTAATTAACACCAAAGGCAATGAGACAATGAGGGAGGTTTAGTGATGATAGCCAGAGCACGTGCCTGTCTTGTTTCTGTAAGTTATAGCGCTACAGTGTGCTATCTTTTTTTCTTGAATGTGCATGAGTTGGTGACTCTAGGTTTAGCACCTGTTCACATTGGGTCTATTTTTGAATGTGCAGGCCAGTTTTTTGATATGTATTAATTTACCGTATATACTCGTGTATAAGCCGAGATTTTCAGCACCTTTTTTTGTGCTGAAAATACCCCTCGGCTTATACACGAGTCATTGGGCAGAAACCAGCGAGGGAGGGGAAGCTGCGGCAGGAGCCGGTGGCTGGGACATCATACTCACCCTCCCCTTGCCATCGCTGAACGTCCCGACAATCCTCCGTTGTACCCGGCTTCCTGCAGCTCTCCTGTGCTGAGCGGTGACGTAATACCGCTCATTAAGGCCATGAATATGGACGTGACGCCACTCCATAGGCGTGGCGTCCATATTCATGGCCTTAATGAGCGATATTACGTCACCGCTCAGCACAAGAGAGCTGCGGGAAGCCGGGTACAACGCAGGATTGCCAGGACGTTCAGCGATGGCACGGGGAGGGTGAGTATGATGGAGGAGGATGGGGGGAGCATGGAGGAGGACAAGGAGCACAGAGCAGGACGGAGGGGAGGATGGAGAGCACAGAGGAGCATGGAGCAGGACGGGGGGAGGATGGAGAGCACAGAGGAGCATGGAGCAGGACGGGGGGGAGGATGGAGAGCACGGAGGAGCACAGAGCAGGACGGGGGGAGGATGGAAAGCACAGAGGAGCATGGAGCAGGACGAGGGGGAGGATGGAAAGCACAGAGGAGCACGGAGCAGGACGAGGGGGAGGATGGAAAGCACAGAGGAGCACGGAGCAGGACGGGGCAGGATGGAGAGCACGGAGCAGGACGAGGGGAAGGATGGAAAGCACAGAGGAGCACGGAGCAGGACGGGGGGCACAGGAGGACGGAGCAGGAAGGGGTAGCACAGAGGAGGAAGGAGCAGGAGGGGGGAGCACAGAGGACGGAGCAGGAAGGGGGAGCACAGCGGAGGATGGAGCAGGAGGGGGAAGCACAGAGGAGAATGGGGGAGCACAGAGCTGGATGGGGGGAGCACAGCAGGACGGTGGTTTATACACCCGGCTTAAACTCGAGTCAATAAGCTTACCCAGTTTTCCGTGGCAAAATTAGGGGCCTCGGCTTATACTCGGGTCGGCTTATACTCGAGTATATACGGTACCTTCTGCCTGAGCACTCCACCTGCTGGTCACAGGTGTTTTAATTATACCAGGTCCATTACCCCTCCACAGAGATGTAGATTTTAGTCTAGAGAGAGGATTCATATGTTCCCATACAGATAGACTTTTCTAAGCGAGGATTGGCATTAGTTAGGACCTGGAATACGAGAAGAGCCTTAACGTGGCTTCCAGGTACACATGAATTGGCCATTTTATGCGCTAAGACTTCTAAATTTTTCATATTTCTAAGCCAGTGATGCAATTCATTTTCCATATTTTGTGTCTGCAAGCTATAGCGCTACAGTGTGCTACCTTTTTTTCTTGAATGTGCATGAGTTGGTGACTCTAGGTTTAGCACTTGTTCACAATGGGTCTATTTTTGGATGTGCCGGTCAGTTTTTTGATATATAGATAGATAGATAGATAGATAGATAGATAGATAGATAGATAGATAGATAGATAGATAGATAGATAGATAGATAGATAGACATAGAAACACAGTACTGGCACCATTAATTAACACCAAAGGCTAGACAATGAGGGAGGTTTAGTGATGATAGCCAGAGCATGTGCCTGTCTTGGCACCACAGGGAATTTACAATTTTATTTGCATAAAGTTATTTTGCGCTATAATGCTCAGTCCCCAATTTGTTATAATTCCAGAGAAAATAACTAGGGAGAGCCCACCTTGGAAGACCCCTTTCTAACAGGACATTAAATGTTAGCTTTTCTTATGACCTATAAAATATATGTATTGGAGTGATAGTTAACACATATCCATTGTCTTTCTTATGATGTAATTGGTATACAAGTGAATGCTTGAATGAATATGTAAATGGTAGCATTCCTAGGTGCCATCAGGGAATGGGACAATAGCATAATTCACACTACTGTCCCATCCCAAGATGACACCGCATTTGTGGTGAAAGTAACATATTGGGGGGACATGTGTTGTGATTCTTTTATATCCTATTCTGCTTAATATAGCGTAGTTATTTTCACTAGACAATATACCCCTCCTAGTGCAATTGTTTCCAGTTATGTGCTCTAAACTCTTATTATAATTCCATGTCCTCCCACCTCTCCCCCAATTCATTATATTTCCATGTTCCCCCCCACCTTTTCATTACAATTCTATGTGTTCTTTCACACCCACCCCCAATTTATTAGAATCTCAATTCCTCTTTCTCACCACCCAAATTCATTCTGCTTCTATGCCCCCCTCAATTCAAACCACTGGCTTTCTGAACCGCAATACCTATACAGGCGCCAGTCAATCAAAGTCAGGCATGTGACATCGGCAAGCCCGCCCAGGCAGTGTGTGACATCACTGTCATGCACCGCCTGCCCCATCAAGGATGGAGAGCACGCCGGGCATCGTCAGAGACAGGAGAGATTAGAAGAATTTTTTTTTAATGTGTTAGAGTTGAGGATAGGGGGACATTGTAACGTGGTAGGGGCCACTACTAGGAACTTTTATTACAGAATAGAGATCATCATTACAGGATAGCGGACATTACTGCAGCATGGGGGACATTATTACAGGAAAGGGGCCAGGACAGTGAACTTTATTATAAAATGGGGAACATTATTTCAGGATGGGGGACAATATTACAAGATTGGAGCCAGGATGAAGGAAATGACTACAGGATAGGGGCCTTGACTAGGGACCTGATTACTTGATTTTGGCCAGGACAGGCACATTATTACTGGATGGGGGTCTGTATTACAGGATAGAGGATCATTATTACAGGATAGGGGTCAGGATGGTAAACACTACTACAGGGGCTCATATATCTGACCAACATGCTAGTGGAGACTTAGGTCCAAAATTTGAACCAGGGCCCATAGAACTCAAGATACACCACTTCTAGTTGTGTTTTCAAGACAGAAACAAGATGCTAAACAATATTTTAACTTTTTATATAAAATATTACATTTACCTTTAAAATGCCTTTAATTCTCATTCACTGGAATTTTACTGTGTGTATTTTTTTTTCCTAGCTGTCAAGAAATAATGAACCTTTCTGTAATTCCCTATTATTCTTATCTGTATAATAAATGAACTCACTTTTATTATCTGATTAATAATTCATGCACCT